>MCJB01051142.1:44824-86540 GCA_002018475.1 Nicotiana obtusifolia | reverse complement strand
ATATATATATATATATATATATATATACAATATATACAAGAAAACTGAAGAATTCAAAGAAAAAGTAAAAAAAAATGCGACATGTTTTGCGGTCGCATAACCATTATGCGGACCGCACACTTGGCTCAATCTTGACTGTGCAGTACTGGACCTCAGTCTGCGATGGGTTATGCGATCGCATAACCACTATGCAAACCGCATAACCATTGCAGAATTGACTTGCACACACACAAAACAAAATAACAAAATGTGATCGCAAACTCCACCGCAAAGTGGCAAACGCGATCGCAAAACAACCGCAGATAGCAAGGTTTTAAGTGGGTGGTCTGTTTTGGTTTGCGGTGACTCTGCGGTCCGCATATTAATTATGCGATCGCAAATGTCGCCACATTTCGTCATCGTCTTCAGCCTGAAGAAGGGTTTAGTTATGCGGCCAAAATGTGGACCGCATTCCGATTTTGCAGGCCGCAAATGCCTTTTCGGTTCGTTCCTTTTTTCTTTTCTTTTCTTTTTTTTTCTGTTTGTTTTTTCTTTGACATTGGTCACAAGCCTTGACCATTTGATTGGCATCATGATAGATTGAAGGCCAATAATAACCACATTCAAGAACCTTAGCCGCCGTTCGATTTCCTCCATGATGACCCCCAACCGGTGAGTCGTGGCATGCTTTTAGATATAAGGCAATATATATATACAATATATAATATATATATATATATATTTATATATATATATATATATATATATATATATATATATATATAAGCAATTTATATTAGTATGTACATATATAGTTTACAAGAAATTTTCCTAGATAAAAAAAATAAAATAAAAAATAGTCCGGAACGAAAAAGCCAGTTTAGGCCCATGTGGGTTTAGGACCGCAGTGGGTCGGTTCCACTCATTTGGCCCGTTAGGCCCGGGACCGCCTCAGCCCAGACCAAGCTGCCTCAGCCCAGGCCCGTTTGGCCCATTTAGGCCCGGGCCAGGACCACAATGCAGTCTTACTAATGCGGCATGATTTGTACAGTTTTCTGCAATTTGGAACTGATGATCCTGCTGGGAATATATATTGGTCCATCTATTTTTTTTTTTTGAAATTTGTGCACTGAATACGTATTAAAAATGTATATTTTAGAGCATAAACAGGATAAAAAATAAGTTACCTTTTGTTTGACTAATAGTGTTTACCTATTAGGCGGTCATATATAAAAATGGACGGAAACATTTTTTATGCCTAAAAAGAAACCTAAATATCCTAATTTTTTCCATATGATGTATAGAATTCTTTGTCAAGATTTTTTTATTATTATTTTTTTTTGGTTCTAGGCTATAAGAAATTTAAAATCATAGTTCAGTTGTTGTTCTTATAGTATGTGACAATAAGATCGATATAGTAATAATAGGGTGCACAACTTCGGCTATTTAGTTGAAACGGGAGGGAAAGTAATTAAGTAAATACAATTGTAGCATGTCACACTATTTGGTTATAATTTGTTTGTATGTTTTTGAAATTTTAGTGAAAGTAATCAAGTAAATAGAATGGTAGCTTACATGATATCCATGACGAATTTCGCAGCACTTGTTACGGTTAGAGAAAGCATACTCTATGGAGCCATACTTTACGACAATGGCAGTTATGCATGTTTATGGGATATTATAAGTATTTAATATATTTTAAACCAATATGCGCAGTCCCATAATGTAAGTACAGATCAAATTAACTGTCATAGATTACCTTATCGAATTCTGTATTTCGTCTGATAAAGATCAGAGACAAGTATAATATTCAACCTTCTCAGAGGTAGCAGGGGTGGGTCGTCCATATTATCCTCATTCACCTCTTCAATAGCAGGGAATCTTTCAACAACCCATCCGAAGTTATAGGTTCTGTACGATAAGGAAATCCTCACTTTTGCGGTCGATATCAAGTAAGTGGAGAATGGGCAGAGCTTGTCTCCGTATTTTTCTCTGTCTTCCCCATAGAAGACATCGTCTACCTATATATCTAGAAATTTTATAAAAGTCTGTACAAATATAAATATAGAAAGACACACGAATATAGAGTATCATTAGGGTCAAAAAACAATAAGTACAATATGAGTGCCCTCCACATAAACACCCACTTATTCGGTCGATGTTGTTCGTGATAAAATCTCTAGAGGAATTGTAATTTGAAAAGCGTTGCGGAAAATGCAACCCAAAGAATACCTAGTTAATAATAAGATGTACATGCATATCAATTTAGGATACACGAAGAGTTGATTTGTTCACAACTCAACCAATGTTCATACGTGGTGGAGCATATACTATTAATCATGCATTTGGATATATACATCCTAACAATTGTCATGGTTAAAAATCTAAGTGGGAGATTGTTGGGATATATACTATTAACCATGAGTTTGGTTGGATATAGTATTTATTATGAAATAATTATTTATTCAGTTTTAATAAAGTTTTAAATTGATCATATATTAGTCTGTGTCATTTGCTTATATAGTAGATGATTTAGTGTATAGAGTTTAGCTTATACACGAAAGATTAAATCATCGGTTCTTATAAGTATAAAGTTTGAGTTCACAATCTAATGATGGAATTGGACAAATAATTATGGATGATTGTAGCACAAGATTAAATATAATTAATCTTGATTATGGAAATTGTTTAATTTCAACTTCTTGTGCTAGTACATTTTGTATTATTGAACGGACCAAGTAGAGATAAGTATTTTATACTGACTTAATAAAATAAACTCTCTAGCCACTAAATGTACTTATACTCTTAGTCTTGATATAATTATTATTAGTTGTGTATATTATTATTGTTTTGATTTATTAAAAGACGAGATCCTTTCGTGGGTCAATATGCCTGGTAAATTGGATAATAATAATGTATATTGGCGAAGTAATAGTTAGTTGACGGAATCCATGTCTCGGTTTAGAGATTGATGATACATCTTTAAGAAAGCTTATAAATTTTTCATGTGTAAACTCGGCCGGTGAATTTGGTATGCGACACATGAAATAAGTTAAGCGAAAGTCTAAGGGAAAAAATCAATAAATTAAATTATCAGTAATTTAATTTAATTGATTATTATCTGAATCTTAATTTGAAGAGTTAAATAAGATTTAATGGATGAATTTCGAAACTGAATAAGGAGTGAAATTACGAAATTTTAGTGGAATAATTCGTAATTAATTATGGTTGATATTAATTTCGAAAATCATAAATTAATTCCATAATTGGAAGCCTTGTTAATTAAATTCTATGGTCCCTGCTGTGCCTAAATAATAGGAAATAAAGAAATCCTTTTTCTGGTGGAAAAAAAAACTCAACAGGTTTTGTAAAAGGGTTTTAACCCTTAAAACTTTTGCTATAAATAAAAAATGTTTTCCACCTAGAGGAAGAAGAGAGGCTGGCCAAATTTCAGCCCATTTTTCCTAGAAATTTCGCTCACACGAAATTGCTCTTTCCGGATATTATTTGGGTAATATAGTAGAAGACTATGGAACGTTTTGCTGAGGTCGCGGTCTTGCTACTCTGGAACTGGAGACCAAGATTAATCTGTTTTGTTCAAGCATCAAGAGGTAACTCGAATAATCTCTGTATGTGCTAATTGTTTAATTTATACGTGAATATGATACTGAAATTGCTTGCTGCGATAAATAATCCATCAATTGGTATCAGAGCCTACTCACTTCTAATTTAATAATTAGGATGAACATGAAAAGAAGCATCATAATATGCAAGCTTTCGAATTACATGCAAAGATTATTTTTCTGTAAACTACACTATTTTGAGCATGAATATTTATTCCGAAAAATTTGATTATTTTGAAAATCATGTAATATCTGCTTATTATTGATGATATTTTATTAGAACAATCTGAAAATTTCTTTAATCCAACAGAAACGCAAAAGGTATAATTTGGCCAAATTGGCCAGAAAATCGGAGTTCAATATATTGACGGACTCCGATTGATCTGAAATTTGACAGGTCCATGCAAAACGGCTTCGGGGTCGTTTAGATTGTGTTTTGGATGTTTTTCTATTTTCTGAAAATTATTTCTTAATAATTTCAATTTGTTTTTAATTCAATGGTAGTAAGAGTGGCTCCACATGGTCTCCATGATTAAATACTAGTGATATAATGGGTTTACATGTTGGTAATTAGTAAATAGACATGTAGTTGTATTGAATTCCAGAATAGAGGTGTAGGATTTTATTGACTAGGTCTTACAAAGTATACTTGATATTTTGTGATGATATAATCATTTTGTAAGAAAGTGAAATCATCTGTTTGATATCCTGGATGACTACTGATTGGTGTGTTTGGCATATTTGTGCATAAAAATTTCTCAAATTTTGATTTATGTTTTCATGCTCTACGTGATTACTAGTCGTGGATTTTCGATGAAAAATTTTATTCTCTGGTTGGAGGTTATAATTAAGTGAAATATGACGGTATTTTATATGAGTTTTATATTGTTGGCATTGGCTTTTAAGTTGTGGTCCATAATCTGCCATAAAATAATTTTATGAGTTACATGTATCTTCACTCGTAAATGGAGAATTTTGTGAGTAATAAATATTTACCACTAAAGTGGTTTGTTTATTTGAACTCGTGAAAAATTCTTAATAAATTTGTACATGTGAAATTATGTCTATTCATAGATTGAGCATTATGATTAATAAGTAGGATCCACAAAATGGTCTATTTATTTGAGTCATTAAAATCTGCTTAATGTACCATGTAAAAATTATCCTTGATAAATCTACGTTAGCGGTGGAGGTTTTTAACTAGAAAAAGAGTTTTATCTTTGCGTACTAGTGAGACCAACTACATCCATGAGAAGAGATATTGGGGTTTTCGCCGAACGGGAGAAAATATAATATATTAGGTTCTTGTGTGTTTAATAAAAAGGATAATTTATTCCAAAAGGAGATACTATGTATCCTAGAAATAGGAAAAACATAGTATATGCCTTGAGCTCATAGTATAATTATAAAGGAGAATGGAAATCAATGCATATTTATTGTAATTCATGAAACTGCTTAAACGGTTATTCTCCGAGTTTGGTTATAGGCTGGTGGTCATGAATTTGACGAACTTCGATCGACCTGAAACTTGGTAGGTTCATCGAAAACGATCTAGTGAGAAAAACTCACTGTTGTGCAGTGAATCATGCTATTTTTTGGCATTTTGAGGTCGTTTAGATGGGTTTTCAAGTAGTTTATTAAATTGAATTTGTTATAAATATAAAAAATTATTCTTTATATATCGGATATATTTGTGTTAAATCTGGACATAATGACACATGACAATCTAAATTGATATGATATACAGAAAGAATGCAAATCAAATAGATTTATTCCTAAATACGCCAAAAATAATTTATTCGAATTTGATCTAGTTTTTTGGCGATCGTGAATTTCACGATCTCCAAATGACCTGAAATTTGGTAGGATCATCGGAAACAATCAGTTAAGAAGAACTCACTGCTATGCAGTGGATCACATCATATTTTGACGATTTGAGATCGTTTAGATGAGTTTTCTTGGAGGTTTGGCAGATTAAAATGTGATTTACATAAGAAAAGTAATTCTTTCTGTCATTTTATTTATGTCTAATCTGGAACATGATAACACATGTTGATTTGATATGAATTGGTATATGATAAAAATATAAGTCATATTTTATATTCTTTAAAAAATGCTTAAAATAGTAATTTTCCAAATTTAGTCGCAATTTTGGAGATCGTGATTTAACGTCTCCAATTGATTTGAAATTAGGTAAGTCTATCAAAATCAACCCAGTGATTAATACACACTGCTATGCACTGAAAAACATTAATTTTAGTGTTTTAAGACTGTTTAAATGAGGTTTTGAGCATTTTTTTTAACTATGGAACTTAATCCTTAGAGAAAAGTTCGTGGTTGTGATCAAGTGGTGATAGGAATTAACCCCTATGGTCTCCATTATTTATTCATAGTGAGATAATAAATTTACGCGTTGACTTTAGGTATTCCTCCATATCAGATAAATTTATTATGAACTCATGGGTATAATTACTAGTTATTGATAACCTGTATTGACTCTCTATCTGAGTTTGAGGGTTGAATCAGTTTTGTAATTAAAATATAATTATGATTAAGTAGTGATATAAATATATTTCTATGTTCTCCCATTAATACTTTCAAGTGAATAATAAATTTACGTGTTTACTTTAGGTCTTCCTCCATAACAGATAAATGTATTGTAAGCTCACTAGGTGAAATATTAGTAACTGATATCATGTACTTACTCTCCATCTGAGTATACATGTTGGATCAGTGGAACTAGAGATATTAATTAAGATGTTCACTTGACTTAAATTAACAGTATACTCTCCATCTGAGTTGGGTCTGTTTTTATTATTAGAGTGAATAATCTGGCATTGCATATGTATGTTGCATGAGTAGTTCTTTTCCCATCGAAGTTGCTATTCAAGATGCATGAATACATATACGTGTAGTGTGTTTAAAATTTTCGTATTAAATGGTTATATATAATTGACTGAAAATAATAATATACTCTCCATCTGAGTTGGTTCTATTTATTTTTGGATTGCATAATTCTTGCATTATATAATATGCTTTGCATGATTGATTATTTTCCCATCGAAATTGATTATTCTAGATGCATGTATGTATATAAATATTGAATGCAGTTTGAATTTTATTATTCAGTGTTTTGACTTATTATGATCTATTTAATATTTTTATCTCAACTCCACAATAACTTTATGCAATTTGTCATATTACTTGTTAAAATTTTCTTTTGATAGTAATAAGACATTAATTTAATGGATGCAATATATGTACCTTTTGTTAGAAGGAATTTAATTTCGGTTTCTGAGCAAAATAAGAGATGGATATTTGTTTTATGTTTCGAATAACTCTTGAGTTATTGAGTTTCATAAACATTTTATCTCTTGTGGTACATGAATGCATGACCTTGCTATTTGTAAATTAATGTCTCTCCTGAACAGAACAATATTAGTCTACCTCATAAGAGAATATATTCTTCAAAATTGAGTAAAATTTATCTGTGCACTTTTGCCTAAGTCATATTAATCTGGATAGAATTTCAAGTTGTTCAAGGATGAACTTTAAGGTTCATTAAAAGTAGAGACACTACCAACTTGTGGATCTTTTCTGGAAGAAAATTGACTAAAAGATATTTCCCTTCAAAAGGAAATAAAGTTAGTGATAAGTTAGAGGAATCCCTTCTTACTTGTATGGTTCAATGTACTTACTAGTAAGAGATTATTTTGAGGCTTTTTTTTTTACGTTCATAAATTTTACTCAAAATATTAATACATTTATTTGATGCACTGTGAGTCTAAATGATTTGAGTAATTCAAGGTTTTTAAGACTTGAAACGGAGAAGCACCAAGAAAATATATATTAAGTTACTGCACTTTGATTGTAGTGGAGAGCACCTCTCTAAAGGGTTCTTTTGTTACTTATCAGAATAAGGGATTACATCTCAATTGTCTACACCGAAAAATCCATAATAGAATAGAAAGAAGAAATAAGTCTCTTTTGGACATGGATAGATTAATGAAGTGTTATTCAAATTTGCCTTGTTCGTTTTGGAATATTTCCTAGAAAATGTAAATTACATTCTGAATTTATTTTCTTCCAAGTTAGTACATGTGACATCTATAGAACTGTGGATTGAATGTAAGCGCAGTCTGCGGCATGTTCAGATATAGGATTTTCTAGCATATGTGCTGAACGGGAAAGCGGATATATAAGTTGGAACTAAGAATGGATAGGTGCATGTTTATTGAATATCCAAGAAAACGAATGGATTTTTATTTTTTTGTCCTAAAGTAAATAATGCAATTGATAAAACAAATACAGTTTTCTAGATAAGGACTGCTTAATAAACCATGTTCCTGGAAGTAAACTAGTTTTGTTTTTGCAGTCACTAGGCAAAGAAATAACTAGATGTTCAAGAAAATCAAAACCCAAACGTTGGAATTTACGTTCCATTACATTTAAGTAATAGAAAAACGTTAATAGGCAGAATATGCCTTTATCGAGTGGGAGTTATGTTTGAACAGTGAACACTATAGCAAGAAGTCGCTAATATTTTAGTACCGTAAGGTAATGAGGGTAATACTAGTAGTACTTCGTCGTAGTGGGAGAATACTAAGAAAAATCATAGTTCGACGTACACTCTTGGGATAGATTTGGTAACAAGATCTCTGAAGAGTTATAATACCAAACTAGATAGTGACAACAAAGAGCTACTAGACAAAGATTGCATTAGAAAATAACTTGGCAAGATTCTTTAACAAAACTTTATTTGGTGAAGACTTTTAATAGTCATGTAAACAGAATGCCTGAGAAAGTTATAGATGCATGGTTATGAGTCTAAGTGGGAGATTGTTGGGGCATATACTATTAACCACGCATTTGGATATAGTATATTCTAACAACTGTCATGGTTAAAAGTCTAAGTGGGAGATTGTTGTGATATATACTACTAGCCATGGGTTTGGTTTAGATATAGTATTTATTATGAAATAATTATTTATTCAGTTTTAATAAAATTTTAAATAGATCATATATTAGTCTGTGTCCTTTGCTTATATAGTAGATGACTTAGTGTATAGAGTTTAGCTTATACACGGAAGATCTAATCATCGGTTCTTATAAGTATAAAAGTTTGAGTTCACAATCTAATAATGGAATTGGACAAACCATCATGGATGATTGTAGCGCAAGATTAAATATAATTTATCTTGATTATGAGAATGGTTTAATTTCAAATTCTTGTGCTAGTATATTTTGTACGTATTGAACACACCAAGTAGAGATAAGTATTTTATACTGATTTAATAAAATAAACTCTCTAGCCATTAAATGTACTTATACTCTTAATCTTGATATAATTATTATTAGCTGTGTATATTATTATTGTCTTGATTTATTAAAAGGCGAGATCCTTTCGTGGGCCAATATGCCTGGTAAATTGGATAATAATAATAATATACATTGAAAAAATAATAGTTAGTTGATGGAATCCATGTCTCGGTTTAGAAATTGATGATACACCTTTAAGAAAGCTTATAAGTTTTCATGTGTAAACCCGACCAGTGGGATTTTGTATCTGACGCATGAAATAAGTTAAGCGAAAGTCTAAAGGAAATAATTAATAAATTAAATTGTCAGTAATTTAATTTAATTTATTAGTATCTGAATCTTAACATGGGGAGTTAAATAAGATTTAATGGATGAATTTTGAAATTGAATAAGGAGTACAATTATGAATTTTTAGTGGAATAATTCGTAATTAATTATGGTGGATATTAATTTCTAAAACTATAAATTAATTTCATAATTGGAAGCCTTGTTAATTAAATTCTATGGTCCATGATGTACCTAAATAATAGGAAATAAAGAAACTCTTCATCTGGTGTAAAAGAAAATCCAACAAGTTTGGAAAAGGGTTTTAACCCTTAAACTTGTGTATGTTATAAATACATAATGTTTTCCACCTAGAGGAAGAAGAGAGGGTGTCCGAACTTCAGCCCATTTTTCCTAAAAATTTCACCCACACGAAAGTGTTCTTTCCGGATATTATTTGGGTAACACAGTAGAAGACTGTGGAACGTTTTGCTGAGGTCGCGGTCTTGCTACTTTGGAACTGGAGATGGAGATTAATCTGCTTTTTCACGCTTCAAGAGTTAACTCGAATAATCTCCATATGTGCTAATTGTTTAATTTATACGTAAATATGATACTGAAATTGCTTCCGTTACGATATATAATCCATCAATACGATGATAAGACGATTAATTCACGATAAATTTCAGAAGAGCTTACAGTTATCACTGGATAAAATTCACAGCTATAACATAGGGGAACAACTTAGCATAAGGCGCACTGATATACCTGTGCATCCAACTGTAGGCAGCAAATACTTTGGAGATATGGAGTCGCGAACATGTTTGGATTTTTACTGTATATATTCACAGTTGGAAAGTGGTTGCCTATACTGTGTACAACAGCATACAACATATAGATAGACAATCATCCACACATGTAGATACAGATTTATGTTAATATAGGCTGGGGCAAAAATGCTTAGTCCTTTTGGTAGCCATCTTCTTTGCAACAGAATTCAGACGAATTCCAAAGCACGCGAGTGCAGAAGTAGTGCAAAGATATCCTTTTCGACAAATAAGAGTATTCTAAGGACGTAAGTAATCAATCCAAAAAAAACTCCAAAGTTTAGTCAGTACTGAAGCTTTTGTCCGAGATACTCGGTAAGAGAATATCAGGCAGACATTAATTTTTTATAGCACTTCTGACTTTCACTTCTTAACATACCCTATGCTGGAGAAATACCAAAATTGTGATTACATAAGCCGATGAATTTCTTTCTGTTCTGTTAAAGAACTAATGGCAATTGCAATGTTAATTCAGCAATTAGAATAAGAAGTATCACGATAGTAAGACGATTACTCTTTCATCTTGCACAACAATGATCAGGAATCGTGTGTATTTCCTTCTTTACTTTGCCCAGGCCGAGGTTTCTGGATGAGCTGCACCTTTGAGGTCCACTCTCTTATTCGCGAACTTATTCTATCAATGGTTAGTGATAAGTGGTAGAAAAGGTACTAAATAGTGTGCAAATTATCCCATATTTAATTCTTGTTTGTTTGTTTTTGGATGTTAATCACATTAATTCATGTTAATATAATGTGTTTTTATGTGTAGGAATAAGTTGAAAACAATCGGGGACGAAATCGGGGAAGAAAACAAGCCAAAACAAGAAGAAAGAAGCAAAAAGGCGGAAACCAGCCCACAGGCCAGCGCCCAGCGCTGCCTGTGGCGCTGGAACCAGTGAACTGAAGAAAGCAATCTGCCTCCAGTCCCCTGGACAGCGCCCAGCGCCCCCCAGGGGACTGATTCCGGAAAAAGTGTCCTACTTCGTCTAGAAGACCCCTAAACCGACCCAAAACCTTCCCAACTCCTATATAAACATCCCTAAACCCATTGTGAAGGGATATAACGTGATTTTGGAGCAAAAAGAGGCCTAGGAACATCAACAACATCAAGAAATTCTCAATTCATCAAGCAAAACTAGTATCTTTATTTTAGTTTTTCATACTTAGTTATTTGGTTTTGTTGAACATGAGTGGCTAATCACCCCTTGTTCTGGGGTTGTGATTAGCCATGAATATTGTGTTTCTAAGTTGACGGATTCGTTTTAAATAGTTAATGTGGATAAGATTGTTTCTTCAATTCTATGTTTAATTGCTTAATTGTTTTGGCCATCGATTAAGTTCTATCAATTATCTATGCTATGTTTGGGAAAACTATGTTTAGATTAGAATGAGAATTGAAGAAAGCATGTTCTTAACTTTATTAAAAAGAGCGGATTCGCGATTAAGATAGAAATATACTTAATTGTCATGCTTAATTACATAAATCGTGTTCTTCATGCATTCTTGCTAGATTAATTCCATAGGAATATAGGCATTAATCTTGTCAGGAATAGGCGAATAGTACTTCGGAAGAAGGCTATGAGAATCATTATCGATTAATTAGCAATCTTACATTAACTATATGAACGATAAGTCAATTAGAACGCAATAGGATTGGGAATATAATCACAACCCTGGAATCGTTGCTTCATTGATTACAAAATACATAATTGTTCTTTTGCTATTGATAGGTTAAATTAGAATTATAATTTAGACTAAACCAAATACTAAACTTGATCTTTGCTTGATTAAATAACTATATTAGTTGTTATAAGGTAGTTAAATTAAGTCCCTTGGGTACGATAATCCGGACTCATTGTCCTATATTACTTGTCGATCACGTATACTTGCGTGTGCGTTAGGGAGCAACAGTTAGTCTTCCCTCTCAGAAATACCCGTTGATTCTCCTCGTCTAGATGCAGGTTCACGATGCCTCCTCTAGGTGAGGCCTGAACCACAAAACAATACAAATCAATAGGGCAAATAGAGCTATCTGGTTAGCACAAGTAGTTCCAGAATGCACGTCCACACATGAATCAGAATTTCAGCCTGTGCATTTGGTTCCTGATAAGGGGGACATGGGAAGTTGGATAAAGCAACAAAGTCACATTTGCCAAGCTTTTTACGCCAGTAAGGAGTCAACGCAACAATAAGCACTTCCACCAACAGGATCCTGAAAAGTTTTGTTTAAAAGAAAAAATATGTGCAGGAAAAGAATAGGTGTGACATCTAAGAAGCATCAGCTATACCAACATATAGATGTTTACATATACAGTTGATATACGAAGATATGATAAATACCATCTATATAAGTGGCTTCAATGGTTGTGCAAATTCAGTACCACATTTTTCAGTGACTGTGATCTGCTTGAACACAATATTATACATGCTCACAGTAGATTCAAGCGCTAGCAATTACCTCATTTGGTGCAGTATCACTTGCATGTAATGTAGACAACACTACAATCACATATTTAATCAAACATAAATTGATACTTATCTCTTGAAGCGTGACCTTGATCGCAAAAAGAGCCTTCAAGTAAGAGCGAAAATCGTCCAGGAGATTATCCTCCAATTCCACAGTCTTCTGCTGTGTGACCCGAATAATGCCCGGAATTAGCAAAATTCGTGTGGGCGAATTTCTCCTGGGAAAACTGTATAGTAAAAAACCCCTACCTCCTTATAGAATAAGACCTCTTTATATAGCCACAGGTTTTAGGGTTTAAAACTTTTTCCTAAACCTGTTGGGTCTTTCTTTTCCACCAAGAAATATAATTTCATTTAATTCCTAATTATTCGGGCACATCAGGGACCACAATATTTAATTAACGAGGCTTCCTATTATGGACTTAATTCGAAATGTCCGAATTAATAATACCATAATAGATTACAAATTATTCCACTAAAATTCGTAACTGCACCCTCAGTTCAATTTCGAAATTCTTTAATTAAACCTTATTTAACTCCTCATGTTAAGATTCAGATACTAATCAAATGAATTAAATTACTGACAATTTAATTCATTGATTATTTTCTTTAAACTTTCGCTTAACTTATTTCATGTGGCGGATACAAAATCCACTTGCAGAGTTTACACATGAAAACTTATAAGCTTTCATAAAGGTGTATCATCAAATTCTAGACGGAGACGTAGATTCCTTCAACTAACTTTTACTTCGCCAATGTATATCATCATTGTCCAATTTACGAGGCATATTGACCCACAAAAGAATATATAAATCAAAACAATAAATAATATACACAACTAATAATAATTATATTAAGATTAAGAGTATAAGTACGTTTAGTGGCTAGAGAAGTTATTTTATTAAGTCAGTATAAAATACATATCTCTACTTGGTCCATTCAATACCTATAAAATGTACTAGCACAAGAAGTCAGAATTAAACTATTCTCATAATCAAGATAAATTATATTTAATCTTGTGCTACAATAATTCCTGATGGTTTGTCCAATTCCATCATTAGATTGTGAACATAATCTTCTTATAAGAACTGATGATTTAATCTTCCGTGTATAAGCTAAATTCTATACACTAAATTATCTACTATATAAATAAAGAACACAAAAGAATATATAATCTATTAAAACTTCTTAAAATTGAATAAACAATTATTCCATAATAAATACTATATCCAAACCAAAATCCATTGTTAATAGTATATATCCCAACAATCTCCCAATAGACTTTTAACCATGACAGTTATTAGAATATACTATATCTAAATGCATGGTTAATAGTATATGCCCTAACAATCTCTCACTTAGACTCATAACCATGTATCTATAACTTTCACACTTATCCTTTTGCACGACTATTAAAAGTCTTTGCCAATAAGCTTTTGCTAAGAGGAACTTGCCAAGTTATTTTCAAATGCAATCTTTGTCTAGTAGTGCTTTGCCGTAACTAACTAGTTTGGTATTAAGCTCTTTAGAGATCTTGTTATGAAACTCTCCCAAGAGTACATACCAAACTATGATTTTAGTACTACTAATATTATCTTCATTAACTTACGGTATTAAAATATTAGTGACTTCTTCTTGTAGTGTTCGATGCTCAATGTCACTCCCACTACTTGGAGGCAGTAAATTTATTTTTGTCTATTAATGTTTCTTCCACTACTTAAATGCAGTGGAACATCAATTCCGACATATAGAGTTGTATGTTCTTGAGCGTTTGAATTTTCAGATAATTCATTTGTTATTTCTTTACTTAGTTCCTGTAAAACTAATTTACTTCTAGGAACATAGTTTATTAAATAATCCTATTATAGAGAACTGATATTTGTGCTAACAATTACCTTCTTTTCTTTAGAAAAATAAAATATAACCTCCTTTTCATTCCCTTGGATATCCAATAAAGGCGCAAACATTCATCCTTGATTATATCTTATCTGTTTTCCCTTTCATTATATATATATTGGACAATTCCTTATCCGAACTTGCCGCAGACCGAACTTACGTTAAGTCCACAGTTCTATGGGGTTCAAGATACTGACTTAGAAAGAACTAAAATCAGAATGGAACTAAACTCAGAATGTAATTGCAGTTTCTAAGGAATATCCATAACGAATAAATAAATAAATCAGAATAACTCACCATTAATCTAAACATCTCCATAACAGCCATATTTCTTCTCTCTACTACACCACTCTATTATGGAGCATCCGATGTAGACAATTGAGATATAATCTTCTATTTTGATAAGTAACTAATGAACTTTGTAGAGAAGTGCCAGCCACCTACGATCAGATCGTAGTAATTTTAATATATTTTCATGGTGCTTCTCCGTATCGAGCCTTAAAATTCTGAAATAATTCAAAGCATTCAGACTTACGGTGCATCAAATAAATATATTCATAGTCGGAGTAATCATTTATGAATGTCATAAATACTCAAAATCACCTCTTGACTATATATTCATTAGACAGCACAATCAAAAATGGATTAGTTCTAGCTTATCACCGGCTCTTTTTCCTTTGGAGCATAAATGTCTCTTAGTCATATTTTTTTCTAAACAGGATCTATAAGTTGGTAGTGCCACTACTTCAATGAACCTTAAGGTTCATCATTGACCAACTGAAATCCTATCTAAAGATAATTATGATTTAAACGCAAGTGCACAGATAAGTTTCACCCAATTTTGAAGAACATTTTCTCTTATAAGGTAGGCTAATATTGTTCAGCTCAGGAGAGACATTAACAATAACAAGGTCATGCATCTATGTACCACTAGAGATAGAATATTTATGAAGCTCAATAACACAAGAGTTGTTCTAAAATAAAATAATATAACGACTCGATCGGTCATTTTGAGCATTTGCACTTCGCTCGGTAGTTTGAGGGTATGAGTAGCTCTGTAAGATGTACTATGACTTGTGTGCATCATCAGTTTTGATTTTCAGGTTATTCGGAATTGATTTGGAAGAATGAATTTCATGATCGAAGCTTTAATTTGGAAGAGTTGACCAAGTTTGACTTTTTAGTATTTGACCTTGGATTGGAGTTTTGACTGTTACGTTAGGTCTGAATGGTAATTTTGGACTTAGGCGTATGCCCGAATTTGCATTTGGATGCTTCTAGAAGGTTTCGGCACTAATTGGCGAAAGTTAAAAATTTGAAGGTTTGGAAAGTTCATAAGTTTGACCAAGAGTTGACTTTGATGATATAGGATTCGGATTGTGGTTTCGAGAATTGGAATATCTTCATTACGTCATTTGGGACTTGTGTGCAGAATTTGAGTTCATTTCCAGTTGATTTGAAATGTTTCGGGATGAGTTTTGGAAGTTGAAAAAGTTCAAAGTTCATTAAGTTCGATTCGAGGTGCGATTCGTCATTTCGATGTTGTTATGCGTTATTTGAGGCCTCAAGCAAGTCCGTGTTATGATATGGGACTTGTTGGGATGTTCGGACGTGGTCCCGAGGGGCTCGGGTGTGTTTTGGATCGAATTCGGATCATTTTCCCTCATTTTGGCATTATTGGTTCTGCCGAGCATCTGGTTTCCTTGTTCGCAATCGTGTAGGGTTAATCGCGACCGCATAGAGTTGTTCGATGGCTGGGGAGAAGTTGTTCATCGCATCTGCGAGTCCTCAGATGCATTCGCATAGGTTGCTGCAGAGTGAGTATCGCGTTTGCACAAGTGTGCATGCATTCCCGTAGTGATTTGGGCTGAGCTGGGCAGAGGCTGGTTTCTCCTTCGCATTAGCACTGATTGTGGTGCGATCCAATAGTTCAGATGTATGTCGTCATCAGGTTCGCATGGACAGTTACGCGATCGTGTAGGGTAATTGTTAGGAGGCAGTGATGGTTATTCTTCGCTTTAGCGAAGGTTGATCCACAATCGCGGAGGGTAATTCTAGGCAGTGCTTTTTTCTTCTTCACGATCGCGATGATATTTTTGCGATCGCGATTCATTAATTCACCCAGTGATTATAACGTACCCTATTTAGGAGGTTTCGGCTATTTTTGCATATTTGGAGTTATGGAGCTCGGATTGAAGCGATTTTTAGGTGATTTTCACCATATGGATTGGGGTAAGTGTTCTCTATTCGGTTTTGATTTTATTTCATGAATCTATTTTGGTTTTTGGCATCTGATTGAGGATTTCAAGAGATAAATTTGGGGTTTTTGTCTAAAGTTTCATAGAATGAATTTTTGAGTTTTGAACATCGATTCGAAGTCGGATTTGAATGAAACTAGTATAGTTAGACTCGTAATTGAATGGGTTGTCAGATTTTGTGAGTTCATCGGGTTCCAAGGCGCGGGACCCGATTTGACGTTTTGGTTGACTTTGGGCTTTTGATTAAAGATTCAACCTTTATCATTTGGAATTATTTCCTTAGGCATTATTTAATGTATTTGAGTTGCTTTTGTCTAGTTTCGAGTCGTTCGAAGGTTGGTACACGCGGGATGGCATTTTTGGAGTATCATTTGGCTTGATCAGTATTGGATTTGGGTTGTTCGAGGTAAGTAACACTTCTAAACTTGGTGTTGAGGGTATGAAACCCCGAATTACGTGTTATGTGATTGATGTTGAGGTGACGTGCATGCTAGGTAACGGGCATGTGGGCGTGCACTGTGTGAATTGTGATTTAGTCGATACCATGGAACTGTGTAGCTATCTTATCTGAACATTTTTACTGTACTCTATGTGTTAGAGCACTTGAGCTGTAATTTATGTTAGAAATCATGTTTAGGCTATATTCTGGTACTATTAGGACCAACAGTGGTCGTTCTTTGTTGTTGAGTTATTTGCTTAATTGCAGTTATCTATTCATCCACATTTATCATTACATATCATATCTCGGTCTCTGTTATCGTATATTATCATATCTCGTATTATTGATTAGGGCTGCTTAGCATGAGTTGTTGTGAGTCTAAGAGATTGGATAGATTGATGACTGAGTGAGGCCGAGGGCCTGTTGAGAGTGGTATTTATAGGATCGGGCTGCACGCCGCAGCAAGCTTTATTGATTCATGCCAGGATTTGGCTTATTGTAGCGCTTGGGCTAGACCGGCCCCTCCGGAGTCTGCACATCCACAATGGGCGCAGTTACTATTGATATTTGGGCTGGATCTGCCCTGGATTTATTTATATTTGGTCTGGATCTTCCCTATACAGTACTGAGTTACTGAGAGTGTTAAGCATTTAACATGATGAGTGAGAATACGAGATAATGAGATTAAGTACTCTGAAAGTGTGAGTACATGAGTTCATAACTGAGGTGCATTGCATGTGACATGCGTACTGTCATGGGCGGCTTTCTAGCCATGCCCCAGGACCCCTTGGATACGCCCCGTGGCGTTCTGGCAAGCCTCCCAAGGCCTAGCGCCAAGGTCGACCGTGGTCTCGGCAGCTCCAAGTGACAAGCCCCCACTGATAACCAGCGCCAGCGCCCAGCCACAGGCAGATGCCCACAGCGCCGCGCGCGGACCCTGATGCTAAAGACAAAGTTGCTGCAAATGGACTTGTTTCTACCTTGTAGAAGACTAAGTCCTTTTTATTGTAAATATAGAGTAGAGTTACTTCATTTTCTTTTAGTATGCCACTACAGCTTCCTTAGGTAAAGTCATGTAACTTTGGTTTATTTTTTTTAAGCATTATTAGCGGGGATCAAGCATTCAAAACTTTCTAGCAAGCAAACAATTCTCTGTACTAGTGTCTCTCCCCCTCGACACTGCGTAGCTTTCCTGTAATAGCTTTCATTTATGCAATCAAGCTTTCTTTCATTCTCAATTCTCTTTTCTATTCTCAGTTGCTCACGACATTGATTTTCCCGTACGGCACTGACAATCTAGTCTAGCGTATGGAGGGGACCTCAGTTGGCGGACAACAATTGTGATGACATCGATTACTTAGCCTTACGTTGCCCTTCCAAAGAATCTCAGGAAGGCGCCGCGTAACAGTTGGTATCAGAGCCTAGGCTCGACATCGGACGAGGTATAACATTCCAATTACCACCATTTCTGATCATGGTGAATCATGGGGATCGCATCGCGACCCTTGAGGAGACGGTTGACGCATTACGGCCCATTGTGGCAACGGTGCCTGACCTAAAGACCAGCCTAGTGCAAAGGATGGACGCCCTGGATCGCAGGATGCACCAGGCCAAAGTTGATATAGAAAACATCAGCCGCGACTCTGAAGGAGACCGGCAAACGGCAGCCACAGAGGCAACCAAAAGTTTTGGAAAATTTGAGGGCCTCCAGCAGGAGCGTGCCGAAGATTTAGCCCACAGGGCACAAGAGGCAGACAAAGTGACTGCCATGCAACAAACTATAGACAACTTGACAGGCCAGCTCAACGTTGTCAATGTTGCTTTACAAGGCCTGCTTCAACGAAGGGGGAACCAAACCAGGGGTGCTGTGAACTTCGCCCCCGCAACACAGAAACTGAAAATTCCCGAGTCAGAGCCATACAGTGGGGCTCGGAATGCCAAAGAAGTGGAAAACTTCATCTTCGACATCGAACAATACTTCGATGCCGTGGGAGGCCTAGAAGAAGCTAAGAAGGTGGCAAATGTTGTCATGTATCTTCAAGGTGATGCTAAACTCTGGTGGAGGGTGAAATACAAGGACATCAGGGCTGGTGAAGATACTCTCGACACATGGGTGAAACTAAACGCAGCCATACGCCTACAGTTCTTCCCCGAAAATGTTGAGTACAATGCAAGGAGGAAGCTACGGGAGCTCCGCCAGACCAAATCAGTGCAGGACTACGTGCGAGAATTCTCCGCTCTCATGCTGAGCATAAGTGACATGGGGGACAAAGACAAACTCTTCACTTTGCTAGAAAGGTTGATACCCTATGCCCGTATGGAACTCCAAAGACAAAGGGTAGACACGTTACCTAAGGCGATCCAAGCAGCAGAATGCCTTGAGGATTATCAAGTAGAAGCTCAGAAGGATAGGCCTCAACAGCCTATCAAAGGAGGATACAAAGGGGGCCATCTGAGTACTGGTGGCCCAAGCAGAAGTGAAGGAGATCGGAGTGCAACCAAATCTAAGGCTCCCTCCTCAGGCAGTACTAGCATTGCATCTAACAACAACGATCGGGGGACGAAACCCACTTCAGGATGTCGTCATTGTGGTGGACCACATTGGATAATAAATGCCCACATGCACAGATGAATGCCCATCAAGCTGTTGATGATGGGACGGATGATGAATCCGATGATGCGGACCAGACCAAACCGGTAGGTGCCTTCAATGCAATTGTTGGCTCTTTTTCTGGAGCCTTAGTGGGAACCAGTGCTGGTATCCATAAGAAGAAGGACCCCTGCTAATCAACAAGAAAGGGAAAAAGAAGGCGGATGAGAGACTCCTCCTCAAGAGAGGACCTTAATATTCGTCGAAATGAAGGTAAATGGCAAACCCATTCGGGCGATGATAGACACGGGTGCGACCCATAACTATTTAGCCTCGACTCAGGTGGAGCGCCTTGGCCTAATTGTAGGAAAGGGCAGAGGTCGTGTCAAGGCTATTAACTCACCCCCTCAACCAGTTGGTGGAATAGCCAGAGAAGTACCAGTGAAACTTGGACCTTATGAAGGAAAATTCAACTTGCGGGTGGTGGCCATAGACGACTTCGAGTTGATAGTGGGGTTGGAATTCCTGAGGCAAACCAACACCATGCCCGTGTCGTATGCAGACATGCTACTGATGATGGGAACAAATGGGGCCAAACCCTGCACCATCCCGTGCATGCCCATGAAGATGGCCACCGAAAACATCTCGGCCTTGTAGTTGAAGAAGGGGGTCAAAAGACATGAACTTACGTTCTTGGCTACCCTCTGCATTGAAGATATAGTACGCTCCTCAGGTCCTCTTCCTGCACCCGTGAAGGAGCTGTTACTGGAATTTGAAGACGTCATGCCACAAGACATGCGAAAGTGACTCCCGCCTAGGCGCACTGTGGACCATGAGATTGAGTTGGTGTCGGGTGCAAAACCACCTGCCCCAGAGGCCTACAGAATGTCACAATCTGAACTCACCGAGCTTCAGAGACAATTGGAGGAAATGCTAGGCACAGGGATCATCGCACCCTCCAAGTCCCCATATGGGTCCCCTATGCTATTCCAAAAGAAACACGATGGGAGTTTACAACTCTGTATGGATTACCGGTCTCTAAACAAAATCACTGTGAAGAACAAGTATCCTATTCCCCTCATGGTAGACTTGTTCGACAGATTGGGTGGTGCAACAGTGTTCACCAAAATAGGCCTGAAGATAGGTTATTGGCAAGTTTGGATCGCAGAGGGCGATGAACACAAGACAACGTGCGTGACAAGATATGGGTCATACGACTTCCTGGTTATGCCATTCGGCTTAACTAATGCACCAGCCACATTTTGCACCCTGATAAACCAAGTCTTTCGGGAATACATTGACAAATTCGTGGTGGTCTACTTGGATGACATTG
Source organism: Nicotiana obtusifolia (assembly GCA_002018475.1). NCBI lineage: Eukaryota > Viridiplantae > Streptophyta > Magnoliopsida > Solanales > Solanaceae > Nicotiana > Nicotiana obtusifolia. Next base: position 65,546 of record MCJB01051142.1, on the reverse strand, counting down.
TCGTATATAACCAGACACTGGAGGAACTCCTGGAGCACTTACAGAAGGTCCTAACACGATTGCGGGAGCACGAATTATATGCGAAGCTATCCAAATGCTCCTTTGCTCAAAAACAAATCGACTTCCTTGGGCATGTCATTGAGAAAGTGCGGATTAAGATGGACCAACAGAAGATTCAGGCTATCACAGATTGGCCGCCGAATAAGGATGTCCATGCATTAAGGGCGTTCCTTGGCCTATGCAACTTCTATCGCCGTTTTGTGAAGAATTACTCCCTCATCACAGTACCACTGACAGAAATTCTCAAGAAGGTCACACCTTGGGATTAGGGACCCAGGCGAGCGGAGGCCTTCAACGCATTGAAAGTGGCTATGTCTAGTAGCCCCGTCTTGGCCCTCCCTAATTTGTCCAAGCTATTCGAGGTACAAACGGATGCCTCCGAATATGCACTTGGTGGAGTCTTGCTACAAGAAGGGCATCATGTAGCATACGAGAGCCGGAAGCTGAAGGATGCAGAGCGGCGCTATGCCGCCCACGAGAAGGAATTATTGGTTGTCGTCCATTGCCTATGCCTTTGGAGGAATTATCTACTGGGAACCCCATTCGTGGTCATGACAGACAACACAGCTGTTAGCCATTTCATGACTCAATTGAAGATGAATAGTCGACAGGCCAGGTGGCAGGAACTCCTAGCGGAATTTCACTTCAACCTAGAGTACCGCAGTGGGAAGACTAATCATGTTGCCGATGCACTCAGTCGGAGAGCAGATCTAGCATCAGTGTTCATACTCGCCACCCTAAGGGGGAGCGAAGTAGCCACCACCATAAAAGACCAGATACAGGGTCTACTCATCAAGGATCCTGCTGCACAGTATTTGGTAAATTTGGTAGAACAAGGCAAGACTCGCCAGTTCTACATAGAAGATGGTTTTCTTAAAGTGAAAGGAAACTGACTTTATGTTCCCAAAGGAGGAGATCTGCGAAGGACCCTTCTGGCAGAATGCCACGACACTTTATAGGCCGGTCATCCTGGTGAAGAACGCACCATGGCGTTACTTCGCCGTGCATATTATTAGCCTCAAATGGCTGATGACGTCGCTCAGTATGTGAAGACTTGTCTAGTATTCCATAAGTACAAGTCGGACCGTCTGACACTAGCAAGACTCTTGGAACCATTGGCTGTCCCAAAGAGACCTTGGGAAAGCGTTTCCCTGGATTTCATCACCGGATTGACCAAGGTCGGGGATCTCACAACTTTCTTGGTTGTGGTGGATCGATTTTCCAAGTATGCTACCTTTATAGCAGTCCCACAGTATATATCAGCGGAAGATACAGCTCGACTCTTCTTCTCTCATGTCATCAAATATTGAGGCCTGACCAAAGACATCATTAGTGATCGCGACTCGCGCTTCACTAGCAACTTTTGGACTCAACTCTTTAAGTGCCTTGGGTAAAAATTAAGCCATAGTTCAAGTTTTCATCCACAATCTGATGGCCAGACGGAGCGGTTGAATGGCATGCTGGAGGAATATCTCCGCCACTTTGTAACTGAATCGCAGAAGAACTGGGTGAAGCTTTTGGATGCTGCTCAACTGTGTTTCAATTTACAAAAGAGCTCTAGTACCAACAAGAGCGCTTTTGAAATTGTTACCGAACAGCAACCACTACTCCCACACACTATGAATGCACCAAACATGTCAAAATCTCCTTGAGCTGCTAGCTTCTCAAGAGAATGGAAGCGAAATTTGGAGATAGTGCGGAGCTATCTTGTCAAAGCCCAAAAGCGGATGAAGAGGCATGCTGATCAAAATTTTCGCTTTGTTGAGTATCAAGTAGGAGACAAAGTGATGGTCAAAATCCCAAATGGTACTTGTTTGCGGGAGTCCATGATCCTTGCCTATTGCAAAAATATATTAGACCCTTGTCCATTGAAAGGCACGTTGAGAAAGTTGCGTACCGGGTGGATAACCCAGCTTGGTGGAAAATTCATCCTGTCTTCCATGTCAGTCTCCTGAAACCTTTTCGGGAAGATACGGAGGATCCCTCACGGAGCCAACTCACAATACCCAGTATTCGAGGCCCCAATTCAACCGGGAAAAGGTGTGCTGAAGCTATGCTTGATGATAGAGTGATTCATGCCTCAGGGAAAGATCACCAAGAGTTCTTGGTGAAATGGCAGGGACGTGATGCAGAGGAGAATACTTGGGAGAGGGGGGACAAACTTCAAAGCCTACAAGAGCCTAATTGATGACTGACTACCTTGCAAGTAAGGCGCCGAGGACGTCGCCAACTCAGGTAGGGGAGAATGTCATGGGCGGCTTTCCAGCCATGCCCCATGACCCCTTGGACTCTCCCCATGACCACACAGTGCCGTGCACAGACAACGCCACGCGCGGACCGTGATGCTAAAGACAAAGTTGCTACAAACGAACTTGTTTCTACCTTGTAGAAGACTAAGTCCTTTTCATTGTAAATATAGAGTAGATTTACTTCATTTTCTTTTAGTATGCCCCTACAGCTTCAGGTAAAGTCATGTAACTTTGGTTTATTTTTTTAAGCATTATTAGGGAGGATCAAGCATTCAAAACAATCTAGCAAGGAAACAATTCTCTGTACTGGTGTCTCCCCTTCGACACTGCGTAGCTTTTCTGTAACAGCTTTCATTTATGCAATCAAGCTTTCTTTCATTCTCATTTCTCTTTTCTATTCTCAATTGCTCACGATATTGGTTTTCCCGTACGACACTGACAATTTAGTCTAGCATACGGAGGGGACCTCAGTTGGCAGACAGTAATCGTGCTGACATCGATTGCTTAGCCTTACGTTGCCTTTTCAAAGAATCTCAGGAAGGCGCAGCGTAACAATACTTGATACAGGCATAGAAATGCATTTCCTTATGCTACCCAGTTTTGATGACATTCATGATTTCACTTGCATATTGACATGTAGGTATGGAGACGTACTTTCCTCATGCTATGTGAAAACAAGATATCTTAATTATTGTTGAAAGATTTTTGGGAAAAATTACAGTTTTCAGATTTACTCATATCTCTGGTGATTTGGTGAAAAGAATTGAGTTTTACTGACATCTTTGAAAAACATGCATATTTTTCCGTAACTGTGAACGAGTTGAGCATCATACCTCTGAATTATTTCCTGTACCATTTTTATTACGTTTTTATGAAATGTTATTGGCTATTATTATGGGACTCCGACCCTTGTTCCAGCTCATCACTACTTTCAACCTAAGATTATGTTTGTTACTTATTGAGCACATGGGGTCGGTTGTACTCAAACTACACTTCTGCACCTTGCGTGGAGATGTTGGATATTGATGTTGCTGCGTACGGTGGGACTTGGATCTGAAAATGTACCTGCGTTCCAGTTATGGCTTTCACTTGTCCTTGGTAGCATTAGATTCGAATTCTGTTCATTTACATTTCAAACAAATGTTGTAATTATTTCAGTTTAGTCTTGTAAAAATCTAAATCTTAGAAGCTCATGATTTGTACTACCAGTCCTTGGCAATTCTTTGTATAAAAGCAGTTGTATTATCATTTCTTCTCCTAATAAATCTCATTAAATTGGATAGTTGTTAACTGATTTACCTAGCGGGTTGAGTTAGGTGTCATCACGTCTAGTTGGGTTTTGGGTCGTGACAATTAAATATCCATCTCTTATTTGGTCAAAAATTGAAATTAAATTTCTTATAGCAAATGGTACATACATGGCATCCATCAAATTAATGTCTTATCACGAGCAAAGGAAATTTTTGACAAGTGATACGACAAACTACATGAAGTCATTGTGGAGTTGAGATATACAACATTAAATAGATCATAATAAGTCAATTAACACTAAATAATAAATTTCAGACTCCATTCAAAATATATACATACATGTATCTCGAATAGCAAATTTCGATGGGAAAAAAGTCATTCATGCAAAATATATTATATAATGCAAGAACTATACAATTCAAAAAGAAACAGAACCAACTTAGATGGAGAGCAAACTATTATTTTTAGTCAATTGTTGTAACGACCCCGCCGGTCATTTTGAGAATTAACATTCCATTCAGCGGCATAAGGTCTCGAGCATCTTCGTATTATGTGATATGACTTGCGTGTATGGCCGAGTTCAGTTTTTCGATGATTCGGGATCAATTTGGGAGGAGGATTCCTGTTTTAGAAGCATAAGCGGTAAGAGTTGACCAAGTTTGACTTTTGTGCATTTGACCTCGAACGGAGTTTTGATGGTTCCGTTAGGTCTGGATGGTGATTTTGGACTTGGGCGTAAGCCCGAATTTGATGAGTGCAAAACTAGTGTATAAAACTTAGGCTCGCTAGTCAAAGATAGTATAGTATTAAATCGTCTCCACAGGGATTGGTTACATAATGTTCTAATAACCCTTCAGCTTAACATCATCCAGGAAGATAAACCTTTGATTTATGTTATAATCGACTAATAATAAAAACTAATATTATCGATTGTGAGAAAATAATGGAAATTTAATGACCAACTAGAAATGGTTGAATATCAAGGTGAGAAGTAAGGGCTGTGACAGGATATGCGATCAACTAATTATTTCGGGTAACTCCGAGCGAAGTTCACTCTAAACTTCTATTGGCTCTTTCGGTTTCAAAAGATGATTAGGCTATTTAAGGATTCAAATTCTTCTTCGGAATGAATGAGAGTCCCGTTAACTAACCTAATGACAGGTTCTATGAACATATGCAAAAATATAGTGAATGCATGATTTTTTGAAGAACGTCTCTCGACTATTCTTTCAAATTGGGTTAAATGATAACTCTTTAAGCTATTTCGATTATCGATGAGAGGCATAAAATTAACTCAAACAAGATAACACAATGCTAATTGCAGCAACGCTTCTCTTTAGATTAAAGTAAAATCACAATTGCCTTGCAATTCAATTAATAACTCATTGAATGAATTCAGGCAATTAACAGAAAGTAAAAATCCAAAACAGTAGTCAAATGACAATATCTGTCAATAACCTTAAGAAAGATTACTCCATAGTGGAAAAGCTATTCATCACAAGAGTATTAGAAGAACAAGAAGACATTACAATTCACAAAATCAAACAAACTTCCATATTGAATGAATTGGATGAAGTAATTAGAGTCTTTGCTGTTTCTTTGCCTTCTTCTCTCCAAAAGTTGCTCCAAACTCTCAGATACCTTGTTTTGAGGTGAGTTAGGCTTCATATAGGTCAAAAAGAGTCACCTCCAAATTACCAAATAGGCCTGGGTAAACTTCTCAGAATGGACGTGGGGGGCTGTGCGTTTGGAGCTGTGATCGCGCTCATGGCTGCGCATGTCTGGCAGAGTACTGTGTCACTTGCGTGGTCGTATGCGGCTGGGGGTCTTTCATGCGCGGTCGCGCATCTGAATTTTGTTCCTGCTCAACTTTTTTTTCTACCATTAAGTGCACTACTCGTTTGTTGACCCCCGAACACGATCCCGATTTAATTGATTGGGCTTTTACTCAGACTTCAAAGTTAGCTCGAATTAGCTCCACTACATCTGCATAACTCGGAATCACTCCTACAAGGCATAAACACACACTCAATGCAAACCAATACCGTTAAAGCTCAAAAACTAATAAAGTGCAGTGAATTAGAGTGCAATAAGTGACCAAAATACGCAATTATAGCCTCCCATTTATGCCTTGCTCCCGGATAACGGTTCCTTGAGTCTCAAGTTTTTCATGATTTATTTATCAATGCCTTCATTGGATCTTCTAAACTTGAGTTGTTGGGCTGTGGAGGCTGGTATGGTTGCCTCTGTTGGTTCTGTAAGCCAAGAGGTCTTTGCACTGGTGCTCTAGGATTTTGCTGATGTCATGAGTTCAATCTACCATTTGAAGAACTCCATGAGAACCCCTGATGTCTCTGTCCCATAGAATTAAAATTACCACCTCCTTGGTAGTTGCCTCTGTTAAAATTTCTCAATGCCTTAACTTCTTCTTCTGCGGTGAATGTTTGGCACTCATGAGTTGGGATTCCTAATCCACAAATGTCACATCCAACCTATGGTTGATTTTGCACCTGAACTATCATCAGTTGCTTGATGTCCTTAGACATAGCTGCAATTTGAGCCTGCATTGCTACCGACCATTCTACTTGGTGCACCCCTACTGATCTTCTTCGATCCCTTTAGTTAGTGGACAATTGTTCCGTGTCTTCAGATAGTTCATTCATAAGTATGACAATCTCTTCAGAAGTTTTCTTCATCAGAGGACCTGCAACCGCACTATTTAGCAATGTCTTTGATGATGGGTTTAACCCGTCCCAGAAGTCATGGAGTTGTATCCATTGCTCCACTCTGTTACGAGGGCACCTCCGCAATAGCTCCTTAAATCTTTCCCATGCCTCGAACACTGTCTCCCCTTCACCTTAACTGAAATTGTGAATCTCTTTCCTCATCCGTCCAGTCTTAGCAACAGAGAAATATTTTTCTAAGAACTTGGTAATCATCTCCTCCCACGTACGGATTGACCATGTGGGCAAACTTCTCAATCATTGTATTGCATCATCCTTAAGTGAGAAAGGGAATGCTCTAAGGTAGATGGCATCATGTGATGCTCCATTGTAGCGGAATGTGTTTATAACTTTGTCTAAGTCTAACAGATGGGTGTTGGGATCTTATTGGGTTTGCCTCTGAATATGCAATTGTTCTGAATGGTCTGGATGACTCCCTGTTTGAGTTCAAAATTGTTAGCATAAATGGGTGGGGCCTCACACTACATTGTTGTTGGTTGTACACCGGTCTGGCATAATCTCTTAGAGACCTCCCGGGCCTTGGAGCTGCATTTTCAAATTCATCTTCGATCATGGTTCGGTTGAGATTGAACCTTCAATCCCCCGTCGACTGTTTCATCCGCAACTCTACGGTTGCTTTAGCTGCTAACAGTGCTTCCTATTGCTGAGCTGCCTCTCTTGCAGCTAGGTTCACCTCTTCTTCATTGTTCACCATTGTATTTTGATTTGAAGGCTTACCCAACAACAATCTGCTCGATCCTTTCTCCCTTCTCAACTGTCGCAGGTGCTTGTCTAATTCTGTATCGTATGGGACCAATTCCTTGGAAGAGGATCGAGTCATACACCGAGGAACTTAACCTGTTGCCTGCACATAGATAAGAAGAGCGTAAAAAAGGAAATAAATAAAATTTTTCCTGAATTAGCACCGAAAATTAATTCAAACACTACTAATCGCCAATCCCCGGAAACAGAACCAAAATTTGACGAGCGCAAAACCGGTGTATAAAACTTAGGCTCGCTAGTCAAAGATAGTATAGTATTAAATCGTCTGCACAGGGATTAGTTTAAATAATGTTCTAATAACTCTTCAGCTTAACACCATCCAGGAACATAAACCTTTGATTTATATTATTATCGACTAATAATAAAACTAAGATTATTGATTGTGAGAAAATAATGGAAATTTAGTGACTAAATAACAACGATTGAATATCAAGGTGAGAAGTGGTGACAGATATGTGATCAACTATTATTTCGGGTAACTCCGTGAAGTTCACTCTAAACTTCTATTGGCTCTTTCGGTTTCAACAGATGATTAGGCTATCTTAAGGATTCAAATTCTTTTTTAAATGAATGACGGTCTCGTTAACTAACCTAATGACAGGTTCTATGAACATATGCAAAAATATAGTGAATGCATGATTTTTCGAAGAACGTCTCTCGACTATTCTTTGAAATTGGGTTAATTGATAACTCTCTAAGCTCTTTCGATTACCGATGAGAGGAACAAAATTAACCCAAACAAGATAACAAAATGCTAATTGTGGCACCGCTTCTCTTTAGATTAAAGTAAAACCACAATTGGCCTTGCAATTCAATTAATATCTCATTGAATGAATTCAGGCAATTAACAGAAAGTAAAAATCCAAAACAATAGTCAAATCACAATATCCGTCAATAACCCTAAGAAATATTACTCCATAGTGGAAAATCTATTCATCATAAGAGCATTAGAAGAACAAGAAGACATTACAATTCACAAAATCAAACAAACTTCCGTGCTGAATGAATTGGATGAAGTAATTAGAGTCTCCATTGTTTCCTTGCCTTCTTCTCTCCAAAAGTTTCTCCAAAATCTTAGATTCCTTGTTTTGAGACAAGCTAGGCTTCATATAGGTCAAAAAGAGTCGCCTCCGAATTTACCAAAATAGGCCTGGGTAAAGTTCCCAGAACGGACGTGCGCGGCAACGTATCTAGAGCTATGACCGCGCTCATGGCCGCGCATGTCTGGCAGAGTACTATGTCACTTTCGCGGTCGTTTGCCTGCTAGGGGTCTCTCATGCACAGTCGAAGATCTGAATTTCGCTCCTACTCAACCCTTTTTTCTCCTATGGAGTGCACTACTCGTCCGATGACCACTGAATACGATCCCAATTTAATTTCTTGGGCTTTTACTCAGACTTCAAAGCTCTAAATAGCTCGAATCAGCTCCACAACATTTGCATAACTCGGAATCGCTCCTACAAGGCATAAAACACACACTCAGTGCAAAACAATACCATTTAAAGCTCAAACTCTAATAAAGTGCAGTGAATTAGAGTTCAATGAGGGACCAAAATACGCAATTATAGCCTCCTATCAGGATTTGCATTTGGATATCTCTAGAAGAATTCGGCGCTAGTTGGCGAAAGTTGAAAATTTGAAGGTTTGGAAAGTTCATAAATTTGACCGAGAGTTGACTTTGAGGATATCATATTCGAATTATGGTTCCGGGAATTTGAATAGCTTCGTCATGTCATTTCGGACATGTGTGCAAAATTTGAGTTCATTCCAAGTTGATTTGATATGTTTCGGTGCGAGTTTTGGAAGATGAAAGTTCAAAGTTCGTTTAAGTTTAAATTGAGGTGCGACTCATCATTTCGATGTGGTTATGTATGATTTAAGGCCTCGAGTACAGAGACGGATCCAGGATTTGATACCTATGGATGCCACTATTTAATGCAAATCGACCACTAGCGAAAAAGATTATATTAGGGAGTACATTTAGTTGATTCGATCAGTTTTGGATTACTTAGGTTCGGTTCGGTACATTTTGAATTTATTTAATCCAATTTTTAAAAAAATTATGCATAAACAAATATATTATATGCTCCTTCAATCTACATGTAGTCGATTAATACTACATTATGTCTTTGATGCATCACTCTCAAAATCTCTATAATTAATATAATAACGACATATGGATAAAAAAGAGAAAATAATTAAAATTACAAACAAAAAAAATTTGAAAATCCAGAAAAAAGACAAAGGAAGTAAATAAACAATATAAATAAATAATAAAAATGAGATTGCACCAAAAACAAATGAATAACAAAGATGAAGAAAATAAGAAAATTTAACAAAGGGAGCATAAATAAAAGAAAGGGGAAAAGGTAACAAAAGGAATAACAAGGACCGAAATTCCAGTGAGTCTCGATCCTCGGCCCTTTGCAGGGAATTCGGCACTTCAACCATGGCACCTACATCTGTTTTGTGTATTGGGGTGCCACTCATTCCTTATGCAGGATATCTAAGGAAAATACTAGTACATATACAAGATTTAAGCGATCGGGTGGCGTACCACCCCCAACTCCATACATAGATATGCCCCTGCTCGAATAAGTCCGTAATATGCTATGGGACTTGTTGGTATATTCTGAAGGGATCCCGGATCTTTGGGGTAGTTTTGGACGTAGTTCAGATCCATTCAAATGGTTTTTGCATTGCTGGTTTTCTGCTGTTATCTGTTGCTTCTGGCGTTCTTCGCGATCGCAAAGGTATGGCCGCGATCGCTTAAGGTGTTTTGGTTTGCTGTGGAATTTTCTCTCCCCGTTCGCGCGAGTACGAATGCATTCGCATAGGGAGGGGCTGGTCTTCATCGGGTTCGCAACTGCATCTACACGTTCGCGTAGTGTTATGGACTGAGCTGGCCATGAGGCAGGTTTGCTCTTAGCGTTCGTGATGTTGTTCCCCCAATCGCGCAGTTTTATGGGCTTTGTTTATCGCGTTTGTGTATCTATTGTTGCGACCGCATAGAGTAATTCAGGAGCAGTGTATTTTTCTTCTTCGCGATAGCGAGGGTATTTCTGCGATCGCGATTCATTAATTCGCCCAGTGATTATAAAATACTCTATTTTGGAGGTTTCGGCCATTTTTGCATCTTTGGAGCTATGGAGCTCAGATTTGAGCGATTCTTTATGAGTATTTCAAGCAAATAATTAGGGTAAGTGTTCTTCACCCGAAATTTATGATATTCCATGATTCTATCTTTATGTTTATCTTATAATTAGTGTTTTGAGTTGATGGAAAATGCGGATTTTTTAAAAACAATTTCAAAATGTAAAATGATAATCTGAAGGACGAATTGATATCGGAATTTGGTAATTCTTCTTTGGTTGGACTCGTTATTGAATGGTTGTTCGGATTTTGTGAATTTTATCGGGTTCCAAGGTGCGAGCCCGGGATTTAATTTTTGGGTTGACGTTTTAGTTTTTGTTAAAGATTGAAGCTTTATTATCTAGAATTGTTTCCTATTTGAACCGTCCGGAGGGTGTTTCACTCGAGAAGGTCATTTTAGAGTATCGGTCTAGCTTCTTTGAGGTAAGTATCTTACCTAACTTTGTGTGGGGAACTATCCCTTAGGATTTGAGTCATTTGTGCTAATTTTGTCATGTGAAGGTTGTGTACACGAGGTGACGAGTACGTGCTCGGGCTCATTTGTGGAAATTTGACTGTTTAGGGCTCTTAGGTTCTTATGTCCATTAAATATGAAGTTATTTTTTCATGTTAAATCCTTCATTTACTAAATTCACCCTTACTTGTCTTAATTGAAATTAATTGCTTCATGTTCTACCCTTATTGCCGATTAAACTCTTATGTGCCTTAACTAAAGTTGTTGCCCCTTTTTATCGTCATGCTATCATTTCCGTAATTGCTTAACCTTAATTAAAATTATTATTATCTCTTTCGTAATTGTTTAGCCTTAATTAAAGTTTGTTATCCCTTTCGTTGTTGACGTATTCTTATTTGGGGTCATTGATTCATGCTATCTCTCTTGTTGTCGAATTACACTTTCATGGAATCATTATTACACATTACCTCTCCCTTGTTGAACTATTCTTGTTGGGATTATTATTTCCCTGTTGTGTCTATCTTTGTGAGTTCGTTCTTCCGTTTTTTTTGTGTTCTAAAGTTCTTATGTTGATTTACTTGCCATATTCTCATGTTATTGTTGTTGTTGTTGTTGTTGTTGTTGTATTCAGTGTTGTTGAGCTGGGGGCTATATATGGTTGTGATATTGAAACTATTTTTGAGGAAATGTTGCGGCATGTGGGCACATATTGTGAAAGTCATTTATTTGAGTTGTTATGTTTAGGCATACGTGTTTTCTTGAAAGAATTGTTATGTTGTTTGCACGAGGTTTATGCCGGGCGGTTGTTATTGTGTTCGCACGAGGTTTCTTCCATGCGGTTATTATTGTGTTCGCACGAGATTTCTATCGTGTGATTGTTATTGTGTTTGCACGAGTTTTCTGTCGCGCGTTTGTTATTGTGTTCGCACGAGGTTTCTGGCGTGCGATTGTTATTGTGTGCACGAGGTTTTTGCCGTGCTGTTGTTATTATTGATACAAATGCGGTGGTATAATGTCTGGGTGTTGAAACGCATGCGGCGAGATAAGGTGAGCTTGAAACGCGTGGCTAGTATGGGAACTACTAGAAGCCATGCGGTGTGATAAGATGGGCTAAAATGCGGGATGCTATTTCGGGAAAATGATTTTCAAAACTAAATATAAAGGCTCTCACGGTGATATAAGGAAAGTTGTGATTCATTTTACGATTTAAGACTACGAGGCGGTACCTCGGGAGGGCTCTTGTTGTCATTTTCCCTTTTCTTTACACTTGTCTTTGATTATTGTTTTCATTAGCATACTACTAATTGTTTTCCTCCGTGATGCACTTTTGCTCAGTTCTATGTAGCTAATCTTGTTGTGTTGTTCATTGCTTCAAACTTCATTGCGGCTTTTATTACACTGTACATTTCGTGGTGCTCATTTTTTATGTGTCATTCATTGTGTCTACTCATATCTGTTGACTGAAATTGTGGTAAAATACTTGCACAAGCATACACGTAGTTAAATCACCCATATCGGTTTCAAAAGGTGAATCCTGACGTCATTAACCATAATATGTACTCTTGTCTACTTGCCTTCTGTGTGAGGGATGTTCTATTGGCATGTGAATCGTCCGTGCGGATATGAGTTTAATGTGGGCACAAGATGCCAAGTGATTAAGGTTCAAGAATTGGGACCCGTGAGCTATGATTATGAGGTTCCGTACCTCGTGCAAATGCTTGAACAAATCTGGTGTGACAGCGGTTGTTCTTATTGAGTTGTTGCTGGTTTTTCCTTTCTTTTTATTTCACCGCTTAGACTGTATCCAGCTTATTCTACGGCATTATTACCTGACCGTTTCCTGTTAAATATTTTTGTTATTAGTGTCTCGTTGCAAGTATTGTTTGGTATTCTTTATCGTACTTAGTTGTACATAATATTGTTTTTCTCTGTTAGTTCACCTTCACACTTGTTCAGGTTATTTAGTCTGGTAGGTGTCTTGACTGTCCCTCGTCACTACTCCACCGAGATTAGTCTTGGTACTTACTGGGTACCGATGTACTCATACTGCGTTTTTGCACATTTTTTTGTGCAAATCCAGGTGCCACGGTTGTTGTTGATTATTAGCAGGCCGGTCGAGCTGTGGAGACTCAAGGTAAACCTGTCGTCGCGTTTGTAGGCCTTGAAGTCACCTTCTGATATTTTTATTGTACTGTTTAATTTTATCCCGAACAGTTGCATTTAATAATTTTTCTAGCAAACTCAGTAGAGTTTATGACTTGTACTACCGGTTTTGAGAATTGTAATTATGTATAAGATTTTTATCTCGTACTTATCATTTGATGGTTGAATTCTTCTATTTATTTGGTAAGTGTTAGGCTTACCTAGTCTTAGAGACTAGGTGCCGTCACGACATCCTACGGAGGAAAATTGAAATTGTATTTAACCATTTAATATGAAAATTTCAAATGCACTACACACATATCTTCATGCACCTTGAATAGAAAATTTCGATGGGAAAAGAACTGCTTATGCAACATAATCTAATGCTAGATTACTCACTCCAATAAATTAAAACAGACCCAACTCAGATGGAGAGTATACTGTTAATTTAAGTCAAGTAAACATCATAATTAATAGCTATAGTTCCATTGATCCAACATGTATACTCAGATGGAGAGTAAGTACAAGATATCAATAACTAGTATTTCACCTAGTGAGCTTATAATAAATTTATATGATATAGAGGAAGACCTAAAGTCGACGGGTAAATTTACACTCACTTGAAACTAATAGTGGAAGACCACAGAAATATATTTCTATTACCACTTAGTCATGGTTGCATTATAATTACAAAATTGATTCAACATGTAAACTCAGATGGAGAGTCAATACATGTTATCAATTACTAGTAATTATATCTCACTATAAATAGATAGTGGAGACCAAATTCCTATTACATTTAATCACAACCATGTATTTTCTTAGAAAATTAAGTTTCAAAATTCGAAAAAATTACCGATTAAGCATTTTTAGGAATTAAAAATATGACATACATTCCAACCATATGTCAATTCATGTTAAATAAACATGTGTCATCATGTTACAGATTTAACAAAAATAAGACTGACATAAAAGGAATGACCTTTCATATCCAAATCACATTTTTAATCCGGCAAAAACAACCATCTAAACGATTCCAACCTAATGAAATACGACGTAATTCACTACAACTCAATGGGTATTCTTATTAGGTCGTTTTCGATGGACCCACCAAATTTTAGGTTAATTGGAGGTCATGAAATTCATGATGACCAAAACTAGACCAAATTCGGATTAACTGCTTCAGGCAAATTTAGAGATTAAATCAATGTAATTTGTATTCTTTTCATATATATCATATCAAGCTAAATCATATCGTGTAATCATATTCCAGATTCAACACAAATAAAACTGATATATAAAAAATAATTTTTTACATTTAAAACTCATTTAACTTGATAAACTGCTTAAAACCCCATCTAAACGACCTCGAAACACCCAAAAATAACGTAATTTACTGCATAGCAGTGAGCGCTTACCAAATCGTTTCCGATGGACCTGCAAAATTTCAGGTCAGTAGGAGTTCGTCAATATCATGACCTCCAAATTTATGACTAAATTCGGAGAATATCCATTTTAGGTATTTTCATGGATTAAAATAAATATGATCATGCTCCATTCTCTTTATAATTATACTATGAGCTCAAGACATATATAATATGTTCTTCCTATTTCTAGGATACATAATACCTCATTTTGTAATAAATTATCTTTTTATTAAATACACATGAATCTAAGATATTGTATTTTCCCCCGTTCGGCGAAAATCCCAGTATCTCATCTCAAAGGATGGCGTTGGTGTCACAGTACCCAAAGATAAAATTCTTTTTCTAGTTAAAACCTCCACCATTAGTGTAGATTTATCAAGGATAATTTTCACATGGTACATTAAGCACATTTCAATGACTCAAATAAATAGACCATTTTGATGGATCCTATTTATTAATCATAATGCTCATTTCATGAATTCACATAATTACACTTGTATAAAATTGTTAAGAATTTTTCATGATTCAAAATAAATAAATCACCTTGGTGATAACTATTTATTAATCAAAAATTCTTAACTCATGCATGACATCATCTCACATGTATAAAGTTATTAAAAAATTTTAATGATTCTAAATAAACAAATCACTTTGGTTATAACTACTTATGTAATCATAAATTCTTATTTATACACTATATTATTCAAATATGAGAGAATAATGACCATATAACTAGAATTAATGCCCTCCATATTAGGATCGATTCACTGAAACACACTGAACTGATGAAGAAGATGAAGAAATCTTGAAGAGAGAAAAATTAAAGTAGAGAGACTTATTTTGTGGTAACACCCCGTTAGGGTAAACTTCCATGGCGGCGGGATTTATATATATTAATAATTAAGGGTATTTACAATACAAGGAGAATAAACAGTACAACCTATATATAGATCCCAAATAGTCTCAAACCTATAAGAGAAAAGTCTCCCAATTTGACCAGTATTATAGGTTTTTCTTTCCCAAATCTATGAGGACAATGAGTTTTCCTAAAACTATAGGGATTATGGGTTTCCTAAAAATACAAGGAAATAATTCAAGTCCATCACATATTAATCAGGCTCCACACCTACCAATTCTCCCACTTGGAGACTGATTCAGTCGTCCAAAAAATTGTCCCAACATCATCAATATCTTCACCACACCGCACCATCTGTAGAAACAAACTACAGAAGACCAACAGAGGTTTTGTACAACCTCAGTTTCTCAACATCAACACATTTCGTCAACATGTCTACTGGATTCTTTGCACCCTCTATCTTCTCCAAACACATATCACCATCCTCCACTGCCCTGCGAGTGAAATGGTACCGTCTTCTGATGTGCTTTGTCTTCGAATGATAGACTGGGTTCTTTACCAATTGTATGGCACTCTGGCTAACTGAATAAAGAATCTTCTCGCTCTGCTTCTTGCCCAACTCTTCCAGATAATCTGCCAGCCATATCATCTCTTTTCCAGCTTCAGCTATTGCCACATACTTAGCCTCTGTTGATGAAAGAGCAACACACTTCTGAAGCCTGGACATCCAACTCACTGCTGTACCACCTATGGTGTAAATGTATCCGGATGTGCTCATGCTCGAGTCCACATCACCACCAAGATCAGCATCCACAAAACCCTGCAGATTCACTTTGCCTTTGCCAAAACTAAGTGAAATACTAGATGTACCTCTCAAATATCTCAGAAGCCACTTAACAGCTTCCCAATGCTCTTTCCCCGGATTCGCCATGTACCTGCTAACAACTCCCACTGCATGTGTTATGTCAGGTCTAGTGCAGACTATAGCATACATCAAACTCCCAACTGCTGAAGCATATGGAATAATTGCCATCTGCTCACGCTCTTCAGTTGTCTTGAGTGACTGCCCCTTTGATAATTTTATGTGTTTTGCCAAAGAAGTAGTCCAGGATTTAGCATCACTCATTCGGAATCTGGCCAGCACCTTCTCAATGTATTGTTAATTATTATATGTCCATCAACAAATCAAATTACAAGCACAAGATCAACATCTATAATGTTTGCCGTCGCCGTCATATTAAACACAACAAGCAATTTCTCAATCCTTTTCTTAATTAAATATCAAGAATACGACATAATCCATTAGAATAGGAACTACCTGGCGAGGATTGCTTCCGCTGCAATCGATGGCTTTCAGCGACCGCACGTATTATTGTATATAATAGTACAGATACAGAAACATATTTCAGGTTATCTAATTTTGATGCAAGTAGGGTATAATATCAATTGATCGAACAATAAGTATAAACAGCGGAAATAAATAGTCAGATTACTTGTATGTAATATAGACGATACAGTCATAAATTTTAATTAAACATAAAATTAATACTTATCTCTTAAAACATGACTACGATCGCGAAAAGAGCCTTCAAGTAAGAGCGAAAACCGTTCAGGAGATCTCCTCTAGTTCCACAGTCTTCTGCTGTGTGATCCGAATAATGCACAGAATTAACGAATTCGTGTGGGCGAATTTCTCCTAAGAAAATCGAGTAGTAGAAAACCTATGCTGCCTCCTTATGGAATAAGACCTCTTTATATAGCCACAGGTTTTAGGGTTTAAAACCTTTTTCTAAACCTGTTGGATCTTCCTTTTCCACCAAGAAATATAATTCCATTTAATTCCTAATTATTTGGGCGCAGCAGAGACCGTAGTATTTTAATTAACAAAACTTCCTATTATGGACTTAATTCGAAATGTGCGAATTAATACTACCATAATAAATTACGAATTATTCCATTAAAAATTCGTAACTGCACCCCTCAGTTCAATTTCGAAATTCTTCCATTAAACCTTGTTTAACTCCTCATGTGAAGATTAAGATACTAATCAATTGAATTAAATTACTGACAATTTAATTCATCGATTATTTCCTTTAGACTTTTGCTTAATTTATTTTGTGTGACGGATACAAAATCCACCTGCAAGGTTTTCACATGAAAACTTATAAGCTTTCATAAAGGTGTATCATCAATCTCTAGACCGAGATGTGGATTCCTTCAACTAAGTATTACTTCGCCAATGTTTATCATCATTGTCCAATTTACGAGGCATATTGACCCACAAAAGAATCTCGCCTTTAATAAATCAAAATAATAAATAATATACACAATTAATAATAATTATATCAAGATTAAGATAATGTTGTGGCCCACGGTGGGCCTAGCCCAGGACCGGCCCAGGCCCGCGGTCTTAGTGGGCCTAACGGGCCTGTGGTCCGGTCCCTACCGTGCTTGGGCCTCAAATGGTGCAAAGCCCGCGACGGGCCGGTTCAAAAAAAAGCTCGGTAGGCCCGGGACCGGCTGGCGGGCCCAGCGGGCCTGGGCCGGTCCCAACGGCTATAATTTAAAAAAAAAAAATTAAAAAAAAATGGCCCAACGGTCAGATTTAAAATCTAGCCGTTGGAGCCTCAATTTGACCGTTTGGGGTTTCAAAAATAGCCATTTTGGCCCCCAAACTTTAATTTAACCCCAAACTTTTTATAAATACACTTTTTACCTATTCCCACCTATAAATACCCCCCCATTCTTTCATTTTTAACTCACAAAATCTCTCAATCTCCCTCAATATCTCTCTAATTATTTTCATAAGTGCTCATATTATTATTGCAATTTCGTGGAAAATTGTGAAGTTGGCGAATTGAAGTATTAAAGTCTTCAAGTCTTCAACAATTATCAATTTTCAAGAAGTTGTTCGTCAAATCGGTAACCTCGTTCCAACTATTTAATTTTTAATATATTGTTGTGTTTTTTTTAATTAGTTTAATTATAATTAATATGGATTTTTCTTTGAAAAATATGTTCGGTGGTAAGGGCGAGGGAAAATCTAAAATTGGCCAATCTAGTAGCCAAGCTACTCCTCCTCCCCCTCTTACCCGTCCTTCTGGACCTATTATTTTAGATAGTGATCGCCCTTGTTTTCAATTTTCCGATACTCCATTATATCATGATGTTGCACCCGGTACTCGATTAGATGACGATATAATGAACGCTCTTTATGGGAATGAAAATAATGTTGTAGATGAATCCCAACCCGATATAAATGAAATGCAACCCGATTTAGAAGATACACCTACTAGTCCTAATAACAACCCAACTGATGACCCTCCTGTATTAACCCCTACATTTGATAGAAGACCTCCTAAACGGGCCGAACCATCTCTTGTTTGGCACTTTTTTACTCAATTAAGTGAACAAAATAAAGCTAAGTGTAAATATTGTGGGTCTTTGTTGGCTCATAAATATACCGGCAACCGTAGCGGTACGGGTAGTTTAACTAGGCACCTAATGAAACACCCTACTGAGAGACAAAGATATTTGCAAATGAAAGCTACGGAACAGGGGGCGGGCGGATCTAATCCGGTTCCAGCTAGTGCTGGTTCAAACTTAGTACAACCCGGTATTAACACGGTTACCGGGGGTATTTTATACTACGATCCAAATAAGGATCGTGAAGAACTAGCAAAAATGGTAACAGTTATGTGTTTACCATATAGCTTTCCTTCGAACCCCCATTTTATACAATATATTAGAAAAATTTATAATCCTACATATAAAGGATGGCCTCGTGCTACCGTGAAGGCCGACATTTACAAATATAAGCATGAATACGAACAATATTTCCAATATCTATTTACCCATATAGATTGTTGCATTGCAATTACTACAGACATAGGTAGAAGTGCCAATGACTGTGACTATTTAACCATTACCAGTCATTGGATAGACGAGGACTGGATAATGCAAAAACGCATTATCGCATATAGAATAATTAACTCACGCCACACTGGTAAATTTATAGCTAAAACGATAACAGACGTTTGTAGATATTTTTGCATTACAGATAAAATAACGTCTGTTACCATGGATAACGCGTCTAGTAACACCCACGCAATAACCAATCTTACAACAACTCTAAACCCCTCATTTTCTAATATTTTTCATGTTAGGTGCATTTGTCACATTTATCATTTAATTGTCGGGGACGGAATGGCATTGTTAAACGTAGAAATTGAAAAGGTAAAAATGGCTCTTAACTGGTTATTCTACTCAAACCGTAGAAGTAGACTTAGGGAATATTTTAAAAAATGTGATGAATGTGGCCTTAAGGAAAGAAAAGTTCCTAAACCTTGTCCTACTAGATGGAACTACATGTATGAAAGTCTAGTAGTTGCGTATGAATATAGGAACCCAATTACCGCAACCTACAATGCTCGTGTAGGTGATGGTGATACTGAAGACGACGAGCACCTAACAAATCAAGATTGGGTTAACGTTAAAACACTTGTAGATTTTTTAGAACAATTTTCTATAGCAACTAACGATTTATCTAGGCAATATTATCCTACAATTTCTAACTGTTTAGTTTATATAGCTGCACTTGCAAGTTTATTTGATAAATTTGTAGATAGTGTAGTTTATCAATATGCCACTGAATCTATGAAATCTAAGTTTAAAAAATATTTTTTCCCTATCCCCCCTATTTATGGTGTTGCTGCACTGTTAAACCCTACCATGAAATTAGGAGGTCCCCAATTTTGGTATTCAAAAATTTATGACTCTTTGTCACTTTCACCTGATCGGAGAGCGCTTTCAGTCAAGCGAGATTGCAAATCGGTGATCATAGAGCATCGATGAGGGATAGCTTGGAAAAGGCAGTACTCTTCCGAGATTGGATCCGTTCGGAAAGAAGAAATTTTGGACTTGCAGAATCACAACCGGATATAGACGATGCTTATGAAGAAATGCTAGCAGAACTTGCGCAGGATGCGCCTTCGCCCGGAAGCGGTGATGAACAAGCCTCTTTTCCATCACCGCCAACGGAAGTTCCTCCGGACCTTGAAAGATTGATGAGATTTGTTAGGGATAATACTTAGAGTAATATGTAACTTTCTTAATTTTTTTCCCTTTTAATGGTGGTATTCGTACCTTGTTGTGCTCATTCCATTATGGGGAGGAAGACTAAGAAAGATAATTGTTTACTTTATTATGTAACTTGTATTTTGGCACATCTTCCTTAGTTTTTTTTCCTTTTAATGGTGGTATTAGTACCTTGTTGTGCTCATTCCATTGGGGGAAGGAAGACTAAGAAAGATATTGCCATTTTTTGTTAATGTCATAATAATAAAAATTATAAGACATTCTCTTGAATATTTCTTTGCAATTTATTTAGTCTTTTATTGTCTTTTTAACATACATACATATATAATATATATGTATATATATATTATAATACATATAAACTATATATATATACATATATATATATATACATAATATATACAATATATACAAAATATATATACAATATATACAATACTTATATAAAGCAATATATATATGTACTTTATGCGTATTATATATATATATATATATAAACAATAAACTATATATATAAACTATAAACT
>MCJB01051142.1:18849-44720 GCA_002018475.1 Nicotiana obtusifolia | reverse complement strand
ATATATATCTATATATATATATATATATAGATATATATATATATATATATACATTATATACAACACTTATATAAAGCAATATATTTATATAATACATATACATAGTTTATATGTATATATATACAATATATACAACATATATATACAAGGCTTATTAAAAGAAATTTCCGTTGATTTAAAAAAAAAATTACGAACTGTTAGGCCCGTTGGGCCCTCGGGCCCGGCCCAATACGGGCCTAGGCCCGTAGCGGGCCGGTCCCAACCCACGAGACCGCCAGGCCCGGGACCGCCTCAGACCCAGGCCCGCCAGGCCCAGGCCTGCGGTGGGCCGCAGCATTAGATTAAGAGTATAAGTATGTTTAGTGGCTAGAGAAGTTATTTCATTAAGTCATTATAAAATACTTATCTTTACTTGGTCCGTTCAATACATACACAATGTACTAGCACAAGAAGTCGGAATTAAACAATTCTCATAATCAAGATAAGTTATATTTAATCTTGTGCTACAACCATTCCTCATGGTTTGTCCAATTTCATCATTAGATTGTGAACATAATCTTTATACTTATAAGAGCCGATGATTTAATCTTCCGTGTATAAGCTAAACGTTATACACTAAATCATCTACTATATAAGTAAAGGACACAGACGAATATATAATCTATTTAAAACTTGAATAAACAATTGTTCCATAACAAATACTATATCTAAACCAAAATCCATGATTAATAGTATAAAAATCAAAGCCAGAACCCCGTGGAGCAGGTCCTGTTATTATCATTCCTCTGCCAGGGATATTCTGTATTTGATCAAACTGAGGTTGGCATTCGGCCACTGCCTCGCCTGATGGGAGTAAAATCTGCAAAAGCACCATGAATTATCTTCATTTCCTTAGGAAGGGCGAAATTTTACTAACTTTATCTAGCATTCCTTTCTCCTGAGTTTGAAAGAAATGTCTCTTTTTTTTCCAAAAGAATGAAATGAAATTTCTTTCTTGACTGTCCTTCATGCTTGAAACTGAGTTTGCATGAATTTTTATCTTATGCACTTGTGTAAATACAAAAGGAAATACCAGATGAAATGCGTACAAAAACATCACTCTTAGATGTCCCGATTATCTCGACCAAAGATGCACCATTCAAGCTTTTAAAAATTGCAGGAACATCAGCAAAATTGGTCTCGGCTACTTTTACAACATGAAAGTCCAATAAAGTTGAGTAACCTGTTGGCCAGTCGTCCGGAGAATTTGGAGCTTTGGCTTCTGGAACTCTATTGGCAGTTAAAATTCCTGATTTTGTTGAAAACTCAACAGTATCAGTTTTTACCAAGTCATAGGCAAATAGAAAGTTAGAATACCCACATAGATCTACCTGCAAACAGTTAAAGATGTTTGCAAATGAATTTCTGTGCTACAAAAGAGAATTATTATACGTTAGAAAAATAATTAATAGGGAAGAAAATCTTGAGTTTAGCTTTCCAAAGAGTGGTAAATGAGGCCTAATGTGGAGAGGAGCATTCACCGGGCTAAGCTGTTTTATGTAGCCTCAACGAATACTTTCGACTTTTTGCCATTAGCAAATTTTTATTTTTCAGAAAGAGGAGCTCCAAACTTTATTGTCTTATTAATTACTCTCATTAACAAAATTTACCCATGCAGCATATGGATGGGGGAAAGTAACAAGCTTTTCATCAGCATTGCCTCAATTTACACCTCAACACCAGGATAAATCCAGAGAAGAGCAACCAGTAAGAAGGAGGGTAGTCTAATTATCTTTAAATATTCATTACTGCCTTCCTAGTATTAAATAAGACACAACGACCACGCCTTAATCCCAAACATAGTGTTCAATTAGACAGCAGAATAAAATTAAAACTGGGTAGCTTAAAATTAGTTTATGGGTGGTTAAATTGACCAACAGTTGTTTGAAAATTGACTATTTTACACAGTTTGACCATGTTTTTGTTAGTTTAATTTTTCTTCCCTTCTGTGTTGCTATAGAAGATTATAGCTTTTTGTAATTTTGCTTTTGGTAGCATTGTCCTCTTCATCTATGCATTTGGAGCTGTAACGTGTGCTCTTTTAGTAATGACGTAGTCGCGCTTAGGGATGAAACAAAATCAACATTACTTGAATTACAACCAAAGAGTAGCCATATCCTGCGTACGCATATTGCCTTCGCCCATTCTGGAAAAAATAATTGATACTTATTTAGTTACGAATACTATATTACGTGGTTTCATTACGTGTGTTTCCTACATGGGTAAAAATCCCTTAGTCCTAAATCCACATGATGTTTCTCTAGGAAGATGTGAGATAAAAGTTTTCCGGGTACATCGGTCCTATCTGAATCTGCCTAATAATTCAACCTAATCAAAACATAAGATTATTTTATTTTTTTAAATGAGAAAAAAGAAAGAGTGCATATAAAAAGCTTAAACCATTTTTACGTGCTCACTCAAAGTCTGAAATTGACAGATTGACCCATCCTTTTTTCCTTCAAAATACCTCACACAAGCTTAATACATAAATTGCCATCAGTAATTGATATTTAGTTGAGTTGATTGTGTATGAATGGCAGGTCCCTCAAGCTGACCGAACTTGACCATGCTCCTTTAGTTTAGGGTTATAGAATTTACCCGCTTCTCACTTAATGGCAGAATTTCGAGCTTCATCACTCGACTCTAAACCAAATTGAAAACACGCTGGCTATAAGATGAACAATCCTTCGCATACACTATCAAGATCATTGCTAGATTTTAAATAATCCGACAATGTAAAAGTTTTCAGTGCAGTGTAGATTTACAGCCTACTAATGGACATTGTAATTCTACGAAGAAGTTAGGGAAGAGGGCAAATTGGTCACTGGGTAGCTTTCAATGATAAGACAGAAAAAATAGTCTTCGGTAATTATTTGTTTATCAACCAATGGGTGATTTGTCCCGACGGAAGAAAATCTAATATCAAACTCGAGTGTCATAGATTTTATCTTTTTTCTTTTAAGTCGAAAAGTTGACCTTTAACCCAAAGCTGATACCAAAATCAAGTTACAGATATAGGTTTGGATTACATACAATAATTTGATTTGTAAACGAACAACGAACTAACTCCAGCAAGTCGTAAAACTGAATTTTGTAACCAAAAAATACACTAATACAGCAATTATTCCCTATATTTTGAATAAAATGAAAACCTGCGAACATTCATCGACCTAAAATCGAAGATCACAACATTTGTAATGGACTACAAAATCAAACCTCTGTTGAACAACAACAAAAGTCCCGATATAATCCTACATGTGGGAAAAATCAAACCTCCGTTCAATCTTGAGAAATTAATTCACCCACAAAATATCCAAACATGCTCCATTATAGTACAAGTTCAGGCCTTATCACGTTGTTAATGGGAAAAAATAGGCTTTCACCTTTTACCTTAACGAAACGTAAGATCTTATTCGTAAACAACGTTCATCTGTTCAAAAATGTAGATGTATAGAGTCATCTTAAATATGTCGCAACAGGTATAACCTTAAGTAAGAACATTTTAGCCAAACCCCAATTCACAATTTAGCAGATACCACAATGCAAAATAGAAATCTCGCACCCTCAATGCGTAGACTAGCTTTTACATTCGTATGATTCTTCAAACTAGCAAACATTTAATTACTTACGACACTATGAAAATGGAACATTTCAGCTCAGATGTAAATTTGACAGCAAACGAATATGCTATCATATATCTAATATCTTCAATTATTTTGCTTTTCATCACTTTCGCCGTAGACAAAAAGACAAAGGAAAACAAAAAGAGCAAAACGACAGCTGATTTTTAGAGGTACAACAAAGGAGGACGTTGTCCAAAGTTTCCCTTGTCAAACATTCAGTAGTGCAAAACCAAATATATTGATTTTTCAACTAGAAATATAGAGGAGTATTGTACAACAAATATATGAGTGAACAAACGATAGGATGCATAGTCCAAAGAGCTTTGCATTTGAAGTGCAAAACACAAAGATGAGATAGTCCAAACAGTCAAAAGAATCAAAGATAAATGACATTATCATTAAGATGCTCTTAGATTTAAAACACAAAGAACTCAAATTTGCAACAGCCAACCCCTAGCGCATCAACAACATAAATGAAATGAATCAGAATTTACGGAAAATAGTCAAAGACATGCCATACTTATACCATTTTGTATCAACAAGTTGGATTGAACAAATACATAATACCAAGCCTTGCTTGCCACAAATAAATAAACAAATGGGCATAAAAAGTAGTAAATGCAAGAAAAGAGACCACTCCCAAGTCATAACCTACTTGTCAATTCTTGAGACAGACCAGTGTTTGCTTGGCAAGTGTCTCAAACCAGATATGTACAAATTACAATCACTAATCTAATCACAAAATGGCTTGTGAAAAGGTGTCTCGATCCACAAAGTTACCTAAAATTACATACTTCAAGAACTAAATTCGCCCGGACACCTGGGGCAGACCTCTGCTAGAATGAGATAAAAACTACAAGAGGTCAGGACAAACTTCTATCCCTAGCAGTATCATCTCACTAGAAGCTTCAATATCACCTCTATCACCAGAGCGGAAACTAGAGTTGGAGCCAGAGCTCTTCTCTACTACTCAGATGTCTTCTAATTGCTAACCTAGAGACCCAAGGTCCAAACAGGATAACAAAATTTTTGGAGCTGAACCGAGCAAAACAAGCTTCACAGTGAAAACAGAAATTGATTCCTAGTACTGAAATGAGAAAGCAATGTCCTAGACTGTAACGAAGAGTTGAAAGCCAGAGCTCTTGTCTACTACTCTCGGTGTCATCCTTAGTGTAAACCTAGAGACCTTCAGTCCAAGGATTGATGACTCCAAAAAGAAAGGAGCTGAACTGAATCCTGACAAGCATCATAACAGAAACAAGAAATTGATTCCTAGTACTCAATCTACAAAGAAGAAAGAGTACAAACACAAGGATAATCCTTTACACAAACAGAAGCACCAATTATGTCAAAAAACAAACTAGCTTAAGAGAACAGGAAGGGAATGAGAAGGACAAGGAAACCGAAGAGTCTAGAAGATAAATGAACACAACACCAATGGTCACTGATTTGGCAGAAAGAACAGAGATACAGCAACACAAAGCAAAAACTAACTTTAGAGTTGATGTCGGTGGAAATATTGAGGCTAGCTATGAAAGATAACAAGAAATGAAAAGATGTATGGTGACAAATGTATTCTAAGTTATGACTATCAAGAGAAAAATATTACAAATCTTCATACATTCATGACAGTGAGAAACCTTAGCTACATTTGTAGAATTATATCTGTCAAAGTAAAGGATGCCATGAAGAATATGAGATTAGAAAAATCTGCAGTCCAGACGGTATATTCCAGCAGAGCCTTAAAAGTACTTGGAAGTCGTAAAAGTAGTTTGGCCAACCCAGCCATTCAATGTCACATCAAGGAGCAAGAAGCATGTGAAACGAGTGGAGAGGGTACATTGGTTTGATATATAGTAACAAAGGAGATGTTAAAAATTGTATGAGCTAGTGGTATTACACTTATGAGTCCCCTATGAACCGTTGGAAAATGGTAATATAGTAGACCTAGGGACATTAGAGAGTGATGGAGCACCGGTTTGAAATCGTGTCTGGTAGATCTACAAATATTTTTCTACTTAGAAGATTGATAGAAACTTACAAGGAGCAGAAAAAGAATCTCCAGGTGATCTTTACTGACCAAGAGAAACATAGAATAGAATATCAACAAAAATCTTGTACTGGCTACTTGAAAAGATAAATTCAGTTATGTACCAGGAACGGTCAGTTGGTCATAACTACGAGAAACACGAAAAGAAGTAGGTTTCAATTAAAAATCACCTTGAAATTGGTTTTTGTTTGCCCTAGTGATGGAACAGCTAACAAATTGGCAATAGTATACTAGATAATGTTCCATTGCACATGATATTTGAACATTATTACGTTAGTTCACCAGACTTGGATGGAATCAACCAAAAGCTGAAACTATAGAAAAGCACTCCAGAGAGTAGAGAATTTAGGATAAGTAAGACAAATTATATGCACGGTAAGCTCAACACTCATAAGAAGAATGAAGGAGAAGTGAATTGGATGATTGATGCCTAAATGCAAATAGGTCGAATATCTAGGCTCAGTTTACAATGCAAATGAGATGAAGATGTCAAACATTAAACTAAAATAGGATGGCTGAGATAGAGCAATGCTACACAGTGACTCACAAGTTCTATATGAAAATTGTAAAACCAGTAATGTGTGGGAGTGAAGGTGGGCATTTAAGTTCTCGCCTATATACAAGATGAGTGTCACAGAAATGGATGTTATGATTGATGTGTAGTCATAAATGATTGGACAATATTAGAAATAATCACATCATACAAAGTGTGCAAGAAGCACACATAGAGATCGAAACAAAAAGACGCATGAGATAGTTTAGCCATGTCCCACATAAACCTCCAATGTACTGGTCAGTAAGTATAACATTATGATGATCAAAGGTGCTAAAAAGGAGAAAGGTAGACCTAAGATTAATCTCAAAAGAACAAGAATCTCCCGAAATATATAAGAACTTAGGTAAGAGAAAACATAATGGCGCGATGAATTTCTTCAAGAGATTTCAGTTAACTGGAATTAAGTCTTAGTTATTGTTGCACCTTATGGCAGGTCCAATGTTGGCTAAGAGAATTTTTAGTATCATTAAAGACTAGTCAGTGAATGGTAAGTGTGAAGATTTAGATAACCTCTAAAATGCTTTGGAACACAAAGTTACTAGTAAGGGAATGAAATACGCCTGAATAGAACGGAAAAGATGCAGAGGATTTGTATAGCTTACGCTTGCTAGTTTATAGAATCGATGCATATTGATTGATAGATTGAAAATATTGATGTAAGCAAGTTGCTAAAAAATCCATGTCTTACACTGAGACGTGTTACTGACTGCTTAACGAGCTTTCACCAAGAAAAGATGAAATTAACAAACCTTATCGCAAAAAAAATGAGATGAACAGAGCACAAAAGAAAAAAAGGTGTGCAGAAGTGTCTTTGCTTTCCCCATTGAGACTAAATAGACCTTTGGATGAAAGCTTTAGACAGGAAAAAGACCAAAGACTTGGGAATTAATCTCTAAGAAGTTCACTTTTGTTAGAAAGAAAAGGAAGAAAGTAAAATCTCTAAGAAATTTCCTTTGCTAGTACCAAGATAATTTTGTTAACAATTAAATAAAAGAACTATATATATATATATATATATATATATATATATCACAACTTTTTTGTTTGTAATTCCTTTGGCTCCTAAATTTAATGTCTGGTCTAGTCTTCCTAATTGAAGATCTAGGCTGTTAGTGTAAGATAGATGTCTTCCCTAATTTCTTTTCAGTAAAGAGAATAGATGACCTGAAAGATTCTCAAACAGATACAAGATAGCGAAGAGATGATGGGATCGCATCAGATTAGATTAAAACATATATTCAATTAGAAATCATGGAAGCAACTGGCAATGGAAACTGTAGATCTATGATTATAAGCAGCAGCAATAACTTCAAGCCCAATTTAAGCACAAGAGATTTCTTTTTTTAGAAGGTCTTGAGAAAGAATTGTAAATTCAGAAATGCTCCCTGGTAATTAGGAAATGCCTAATCGGGCTCATGCACACAGCAGAGGATTCACCTGAACTCGTAGGAAGAGCATATAAACCACATGTCATTGTATCAGCAAGACAGGATCTTACTGAAGAAGCTGAGAGCAAAGAGGAATTAGCAACAAGATACTGAATTCCATGCAATATGAGCTTGACAACTGATAATAGCTAAAGTTCCGTAAAAAGTTAAAAGAGCATGGGAGAGTAGGAGAAATTCGGAAGCCATATTCACCAAAAGATAAGAACTGATGAAAGACCATCAAAGGAAAGATAATGCCCTATGAAGTTCTGACAGAGAGCAGATTGAAAAGAGCCTGTCAGGCAACATGGCTGAACCTAAATAGGCAGAAAACAGAACAAGCGGTCCAACTTTATGAACAATCTTTGCAAGCGTTCCTACAGAGAAGAAATGTATCAAACCTACGCAATGACACACTCCCTCCAGCACGAGAACCTACCATATCCTAGAGAGGAACTTCTGAAGAAGGAACCTCGACATTTAGTCAAGGTCACACCTCCAAAAAGAGGTGTGTCCTTATTGCTCAAGTGGCCATTATGAATGCCTGAATCAAGTTTTCTGCAGCACGCTTCTGTTCCTGTGTACCAGATATTATAGCAATTTGATCACCTCGAGAGGATTTGGAATCAATTATGTCCACAGCTGCTCCGGATATCTGCAAGAGGATCCATGACTTTAAGAAAGCAAGCCAACCATATCAGAATGGTAAGATACAGAACTTTGAATGCAAGTAGTACCTAAGGATTCAAGATTAAACAACTAGTATATAAAACCCAGATATGAAGGCATTCATGCAACACACACACACACACACACAAAAAAAAAAAAACGAAAAAGATCCTTTGTTATTTTTCTTCTTCGGGTTGAGGAGGCTGCACATACCAAAAAGGTTGTTACAGGAAAGTGTCCGTGACAATAATAAACAGCTTTGACTACAATAATGTAATTGACATATCAAGAGTAGTAGAGATGCAGGATGAGGCATATGAGGTTAGTTTTCACAATCAAAGGCCAGACCGTTTCAACAACCATGTAAACTTGACAGTCAAAGAAAATAGG
Organism: Nicotiana obtusifolia; assembly: GCA_002018475.1. Classification (NCBI taxonomy): domain Eukaryota; kingdom Viridiplantae; phylum Streptophyta; class Magnoliopsida; order Solanales; family Solanaceae; genus Nicotiana; species Nicotiana obtusifolia. The sequence continues at coordinate 35,966 of MCJB01051142.1, read as the reverse complement.
CGATGGTCATAAAATCAAGTTTCAAACAGGGCCCAAAAAATTACTGACCTTGCGAATATTATCTATGTTTGAGCCACCTTTACCAATAACTTTACCAACTGCATGTCCAGGGATAACCATCTCTAGAGCTGTGGGTGGAGGCGGTCTGCTCAAAGACATGATATAACTCAGAATAAAATGACATAATGCTTCAGAAAAAAGAAAGATAAATTAATTGATCATCACAAAGTACTAACCCGCCATATATCTTTGAGGAATATGAAGAGTATGCTCCATAGCCATCATCCCCCCTCTTCCAACAGAAAAAGCAGTGTAAATAAACTTCCAGGAGTAATGAAAGTTAAGAGAATAAACAATGCTGAACAGTATTCAGCAAGAAGCAGAATCCATGGAAACCACAAAGCCAAAAAAGGTTCAAAAAAAAAGAACCTCATAACTAGTAAAACCATGAAGATGCAAGAAGACCGTTGAGATAGAGATTGGAACTCATGTTACATTGAACAGAAAAATGCAGCAAAATTGGGGGTGTATATGCCACATCTGAGCATGTATGTGACTTCGTCATATTCTCGTTACATCTTGTCAGTAATAGATTAGCACTTCCATTTATTCATATGAACATAAAAGAAAGATTCATTATCAATAGAATCAGGGCTACTCCATACACTACACCCCATTCACTGCATGATGAACTCATATATGACAATGAACCTTCTACTATTTTGTATTCTTTCACGGCTTACTTTCCTCTGGGAAGGAGTTTATTCTTCTTTTTGTTTGTTTTTAGTAAACTTTTTCGGCAAGAGTTACCCGACAGTCAATTCTCAAACATGGGCCATGAAGCAAATCAGTTGTGGATCTTCCCATCCAGCGCACCAGCTCAACTGTTGATGTTAGCATGTTCTCACACAGAACTAGCAGTATCCTCAAAAACAGCTTCAAACCTTACTCTTTCCATATGAACCATAAGAACTCTCAAGGTATTTCTTTTTTTTTTTTCTTGGGGGTAATATGGGAGGGCAACAGAATTCTCAATTATCTATCAAGCCAATTCTTCTACTAAAATGACCATTGCAACCTCAATGCTTATCATTTAAATGACTCTTTACGATACAACTTTAATGATATTAACATATTAAACGGTTTTCTCTCCTTTGCCAAAGCAAGATAACTTTAGTCTAAATAATTTCATCAAGTAACATTCAGATATTCACCACATATGCTTCATTTCTGAATCACCTTGTAGCAGCTATTTCAGAAAATTTACAAAAAAAAGAAGAGAGGAAAAAATCAACTGAAGATGCACTTTATAAGGCCACAACTTGATTAAGAACGGAGTTTGAAATGCCCAGATGCACCATAGCATGAAATCAAACTTTGTGGAAGGCAAGTAATGCAGAAGCATACCGAGAATGACTCATGACCATAGAGGCTGCCGGAAGAACGCATTCCAATGCCATTCCCAGTCTCAACCCTCTGTTCATAGCTCAAAGAAGCAGTTGGAGGAACATTGGGCAAAACTGGAGCCAGTGAATGACCAGTACCACCAGCGCGTAAAGAATCAGCACCGGCAGATTGATTAAAGTTACCTTCTCGGCCTTTCAGAACATCATCTCTGAGCCTCAGTACAATCTGGATAAGGGCATCCCTCACACTACTAATTTCCCCAGCCACCTACGTTTTTATAATGATGGTCAGTGACTCAAGGAAACTTACAGATAAGCAATTAAAATACAACTCAATTGATTATAACCAATATGAAAGACAGACCTCAACAAGTTCATCATTTGAATCTGCACATTTGGGCTTCTGGCCTTTCGAGATACGTACATCAGCTCTAGTTCTCTTCCGGATTTCATTAACAATTGAACCACCTTTCCCAATGATACATCCAATGATCTTTGATGGAACAAGTAGACGAAAAGTTACACTATCCTCATCTTCATCATTTATTTTCCCTTGCAGCAGCAAGACAGCTTCAACCGCCATGGATTTAAGATCATCCACTGACTACAGAAAACCAAATGCTGAATAAGGTTAATACATGGAAAACAAGATGCCCGAGATGAAAAAACCTACTTTGATATAAAGCTAATTGCAAAAGCTACATAAACAACCTACTAAATACGGTTACTATATCAAAAACGACAAAATCGATACTATCCACCTCCTCAGCAATCTACACATTTACCAATTGGAAAGAGCCATTACTGGCTTACCATGAAAGACCTCAAAGTTTAGAAGGGCGGAAATGTGCCTAGTATTTTGTTTCCTTCTAGTAAGGATAAACACAAGAAAAAATAAAAACCTATCAGCAATGGTTACTCTGTGAAAGTTTGTTTCACAATGATCTTGGAGAAGAAAAGAACATGCAAAGATAGTACCCCATATTAGCAGGAGAAGTAAGCAATGTATTGTACCTAAAAAAAGAAGGCAGACTACTAAAAGGCCAAAATGCCACCAACAGAAGCACCAAAGAAGTCTGGAGAAAAAGCAATACCTCAGTGGAAATGACTGTAATGATGCACTGATCACGATCGGCTTTGGCATCACCAACCTCAATACGAGCACCACTTGCTTGCCTTACACTTTTAATAGAAGCTCCTCCTTTTCCAATAACACGACCAATATTGTTAGTTGGACACAACACTCTAATAGTCAATTCCTCAGTTTGAGAGGCACCACCACCATAACCGGAAACCATGGGAAGAGCAGAAGAATAAACCGGCCATGCGCTTCCTGCATCTACATAACCTGGAAGCTCTGGTATGTGTGTGGTGCCCAAAACAGATGGAACAGATCTAGATGGGATAATAGGATCCACATTTTGATAAATCCCAGCTGCTGGATATATGGGAACATCTGAAGGGATAATAATGCTTGGACGAACTTCAGGAACATTAGTATTAAGAGGAATATCTTCCTTAGGTGTGAACTTGTACATGATTGCAGAAACAGCAAAGAGCGATCTCTTTACTGATTCTGAGTCACCAGTTATCTGAGTTAAAGTAAAAAGCTGTCAATTCATGTATCAACTACAACACTTAAACACCGAAATTTCAGAAAAAAGGGAACATTTTCTTGATAGGAGCAAATGTAAAACTATAAGCTTTGACTAATGCACTAACACTATTTAACTATCAACGAACAATAAAAACAACTAACCAGAACGAAGTTATCAAACTCGAGAGCACAGGAATGTGTTGGATCGCTAGCATCTTTAGCAATAACTTTAATATTAGCCCTCATCTTGCTTCTCAACTTCTTTATGGTGGTACCAGATTTACCAATGATATTTGCAGACTGGCTTGATGGAACAAGAAGCTGACACTCCTCTTTTTCCTTACGCTTCTTATCAGAATCTCCAACAGCTGCCAAAGCATTTGCAATTGCCGCATAAACCCTAAGAAGAGCATCCTGAGCAGAGCAAAGAGGTTTTTTCTCATTGAACTCCTCGTCAACCTCAACATCTTCCTTTTCTTTTACATAGCAATAAATGGTTATAACTCTATCCTTAGCACCTGGAAATGGGTCCACCACCTTGACCTTCGCCTTGGTCTCGGCTCTAATCAAATTTATAACTTTCCCACTCTTTCCAATAACACTACCAATCACATTATCTGGGCATAGAATTCTGTACACTATTAGTTCATCATCGCCTTTTTCGTCTCTCTCTGTCCTCCTCTTCTGGTTCTTGCTATCCCCGTCATCCCTACGCGATCGTTTTCCAGTCTCACCCATAATTTACTACAAGAATTAGCCCAAAATCCACCATCAAAAGTTAATAAACATAATTAACCAGTTATACACAGACTTGATAAACAGAAAAATGAAACTAACACAAACTGTTTAAGTATTACACATTCTTATGATTTTCCGACCTGACTATTCCACCAGGTACCTTTTACTCCCCACCAACATACCAACATAGATACCGGGCAACTCTGACCGCCAAAGTCTAGGCATGTGGGAAGAAATCACCTATTTTTTGTCTATGCTGAGATTTGAACCGGTAAACTCATGATTCTTCTCCCACTTCATTGACTACCACACTTCACTGTGTAGGCACTTCCACACATCTTGAAGAGGAAATAGATCAACAGTGAAAAACCCCTAATAGCAAAATCAAATTTTCACAATTTTTTCCCTCTTCCATATTCCCCGTTAGTAATTAAGCACATGATAACAAATATTAAAAATTACAAAAATAAATTGCTCATCAACTATACCTCAATACTAAACTAGTCAAGTCACCTATATGAATCCTTTGTAATAGGGGAAAAAACACATCGAATTAGATAAAAATCGGTCCCATCAAAATAAATAAATAAATAAATTGGAACTAATCTTGAAGAATTAAAGAAATTAAGGAGCAAAGCAACATAGCACATACAAAAATCCTAGCTAATAAAAAGATCCAAAAGAGAAAACCACCATAATCTACAAATTAAAAAGAAAGTAGACAAAATTAGTGTATAAGGGTCATAAAGATATGTACCTAAATTGGGTTAATGAAGAAAAGAGTTATTGACTTGTAGCAAAAACCCTAGATGTTGATATGATTCAAGTGTATATAGAATTTTAGGTATAGGTCAGAGAGAAGCGAGAAGGGGATTGGGGGGTTGGGGTGGGGGGAGATAAAAGCTGCGTACCTGTAAGATGAGTAATGAGGTTACAGTGAGAGGTGATATCTCACAGATTAGGGCTCTTTTTAAGTTTTCGGACCGGTTTTGTTGGTTCGGTGTTCGGGCTTCGTCTTTGAATTTGATAGGACTCGGATACTATGAAGAGAATGTACCAAAGAAGATATTTTATGAGTTGGAATTACAACTCGTGATACTATGTATAAGAAAAAATTTATGCAATTGATATTTATACTAAATTAATAAGCTTATTATAGTGTTATAAAAGTTAAGAGTATAAATTAATTTGTTTGATGCAAATATTCAAGTGTTAGTAAATGTCTCGTGTTATAATCAGTTTTATTAATACAAATATTATATGCGAATAAGATTGTGCCATTAGATTATATTTGGCTACTTTTAGAAACAGAAACCTTGAGAATGGAAAAAATATATTTTGTAATTTATGTGCTACCTAATTATTAGTCACTGAAAAGTTAGAAGTATCAAACTTTGACAATCAAAAGGGCATAAAATAAAACGAGCTTAATCAAAAATGAGGTTAAATGTACCAAAAGAATAACACATGAAATAATAATTGAACTTCAAAAAATGACTAATTGTTCTATAAAATAAAAAAAATTATTTTTTAATCGTAGCCATACAAAAAAAAAGGGGGTCATAAATATGCATTCTCTATATATGCCCAGATAGTACAGCCACTAAGACCAACTTGCAATATAGTTGGAGGCAAAAGCGCCTTCAAAAATTGAAGAGGATGAATGTACTATTACGAAGAAATAGATTTATAAAATAAATTTGACAGGCTTAATTTTAGGTTTTTATACTTTTGAAAATTATAGGTTCAAAATTAATAATTTTTAAAAATAATAACTTTTATGTATATATCAATACTCCGTATAAAAAATAATGGGATGAATTAAGCCCTTTTATTATATACTACCTCATCTACTGCTAGTAGTTTTTATGTACACATTTATTTGATTATACATTATAAAATTTTTTGGTGAAAAAAGGAGAATAAGAATTTCAAAAAGTGTCGCGCTTGAAAATTTTGGGAGAATAAATCAAATAACAAAAGAAGAAAATATTTAAATCACTTAATTAAAACGCAAAAAGTGACTCTGAACATACACATCCTCATGACTGGGTTCAATTCTAGAGAAAAAAAAAAGGAAAACGTCAAGATAAATATAAGATTTGAACTTCCAACCTCACTTAGAGAGATACGAGATGCACCCCAAAAGCATAACATCATATAGTACTTTGAGCTTGGGTACACACTGTCATGTCCTAAATCTATGTGATCGACATCCGGCATCCTACCTACCTGAATGAACCAACCTATATAATCATATCATTTATATGCATAATAAATGCATGAAGAATCCTTTTCAAAGTACAATCGTCTTAATAAATAAAATAAAGCATGAATACAATCTTTAAAATAACTTTTTCATTTAAATGAAAGAACAAAAGGGTAAAAAAAGTTTCATTCATACATGCCATATGAGTAACCATAGAATCACAACTCAAAATAAATACTACCACTATCTATGGCATCTCTATGAGTGAAATAGTCCATCAAGGTATACCCAAATGACTCAAAAGATTAGTAATAAAGTCCTCAATAAATAGTGTGGAACCTACCAAAAAGTAGCAAGAAGAGATGTGGAGTTGTCATTTCCAGGGCTCGAGCTGCTCAGGTCTAGCCCCTAAAACAAAAACTAAAAATTTGGCCAACGGGCCTAAGCTCCACATGCTTAGTTTTGTCACGATCCAAAATCCTGCCTTATGCGTCGTGATGACACCTAGTCTCTAAGACTAGGTAAGCCGATTACTAACAACATTTAAGCTAGTTTAACAATGATATTTTAAAAGCAGAGTTTAATATAATTATCAAAATAAAGATGAAACAAGTTACGCGGCAATAATCACAACAACCTCCCAAGACTAGGTAATACAGAGTCACGAACTCTAGAGGAATACATAGAAATACCTCAAAATTAAAAAATAAAATAAAATATTGTTCGGATAAAGAATTGATAGTACAATAAAAGGAAAAGGACTCCAAAGGACTACGACCAAGCAGCTCTATATTGAATCCTCATGATCAAGAAACTAACTCTGCCTGAGTCCGATATCTCCAATATCTAGATCTGCACAAAAATGTGCAGAAGTGTAGTATGAGTACACCACGGTCGGCACCCAGTAAGTATCAAGATAAACCTCAGTAGAGTAGTGACGAGGTACAAGTCAAGACACCTACTAGTCATAATAACATGTGCAGTATAATAAGTGTAAAGCTAATAATGAAAGCAAGAATCAGTAAATGACAACAAGAAATAAACATGTGATATAAACAGTAAAGAAATCTGAACATAAAGCACCAGTGAAACCAAAATAAGGAAAATAAATGACAAGCAACTAATCAAGTCGTTCTAACACAAGTCTCACAACAACATTACTACGAGATTCCTCATCTCAAAATCACAAGTCACGAGTCTCAAATCACAAATCATATGCTCATGGCACCTCGTGCCCATATTATCAATCGCGACCTCACTAACAACTCACGTGCCAATATCTCAATTCGCCCGGCATGGTCATATGTTCACATTCACAATCCACCCGTCATGGTCACAAGCTCAATACCACAATCCGCCCGGCATGGTCACAAGCTCACTATCATAATGAAAGCAGATAATACAAGAATACATGGACATGATTGTATAGGACAAAATTCCCTCCAAAATATTTAGGGTAATGTGGTATTAAGGAAAGATTCAGGTGAGGTCAGCCAGGGAGCAATGAGATTCGTGGTTAAGGTGTCAACGATAACCGAGGTCGAGCATTGCTGATGGAGTAATAACAACTAGTTTTTGAAATAGGATATTAAAAGAAAAATTCTAGTGAATATTCTTTGCACTTGTACTATTAGAGTTTGTTAGGGATATGTGCCGAATATACAATGGAAGAAAAGGAATAGGGATATGTAATGTTCATTTGATAAGAACACTTTTCAGAAGAAGATTCTCTCTTTGTTGTAAAGATACAAAGATTACCTTTTTATCAAAATTCTTGCCCATATTATTCCACACCTTTCCATCAGATCCGAGGATTGTTAAAGCAAATCTTAGATCTATCTATCATTCATCATCAGGAGGAACATTCGTCCAATCCATCCATCACTGGGTGAATCATTCCTCCTATTTACTTAAATTTTATTATTACTATTTATTGCTAGTTATACCTCCATTATTGCTCATGCTTTAAGGATATTTTGTACTTATTATTGTCATCCTTTTACAGGGTCTGTCCCCATCTCACACACGTTTTCAAGATTTGCATCTAGAGTTATTATATTTAACTAGATTTAACTCATTATTACATAAATTTAATAGTTTAGCCGAAAGTTACACTTTTTAGTCAAACAATTTGACGCCGTCTGTGGGGATTTTCTAGTTAATTCTTTTAGTTTCTTTTAGATCTACAATCGACACTGGTCACTAACAAAAAACAACAAGAACAAGGACTATTTTCCCTCTGCATACATAGATCTAACATGGCAGGTAAAAGAGAAAAAAGAACGAGAATAATGAGTGACCTCCCAACCAATCTTATGAACATCATCCATGAGAGCTCTAAAGCAGTGGACGAGGACACAACGCCCAATACCTCCCCAGGCGAGGCGGGTCACCCCTTCCCCACTGCAGCATCACAAATTCTCTTGTAAGACAGCCTTTACATCCGTGGTAGAGAAGGCACTACCAGCAATAAAGAAGCTCCTTGTAAGGCCTGGCTAACTAATATGCTGACCAGTGTCCTCCAGAAGCCTGTTCAGGATACGACCACAGAAAACGCAAGAAATTGTGTTATACCTCCAGCGGACGAGCAACATGATCAACCTCCTCCTCCTGTCGCAACGACATGTATCACTCACAATATTGTTAGCAATGCAAGTGACGACGCCCTCGTGGCCATCTTGTAAAGGATGGAGGAAATGAAAAATGAGAATAAGGTACTGCAGGACCAAATGATAGAACACCAAGAAAGGGTCGATAAAATACCGGGCGCTCCTAAGCTCTTATCGAAGAGGGACACCAGTCGGTTCGTCGAGCAATCATACAGTGACAGTGCTGCCCCACATGCCATACCAAAAGACCTTTAGAATGTCTCCCTATCTGAAAATATACGATGGTATAACCGACCCCGAAGATTATGTGACTCACTACGTCACCACTGTCAAAAGTCAATGACCTCGCTAAAGAACAAGTATCCTTCATTCTGCTAAAGAAATTCGGCGGGACCCTCACGGGAGGCGCATTGACATGGTATTCACAACTGCCTACACGTTCCATTGAAACCTTCAAGGAAATGGCTAATAAGTTCGTAACGGCCCATGCCGGGGCCAAAAAGGTCTAGGCAAGAATAAACGACATCTTTGCTATTAAACAGTCTCTGGTAAAAGGGCTGAGAGACTTCCTCACCCGTTTTAACCGAATAAGAATGACCTTGCCAAATGTATCAGAAGGAATGGCGGTAGCAGCTTTTCAAAACGGGCTGAGCAAAAATAGTTCAAGGGCGACAAGAAAATTAGTAATTCGACTTATGAAGTATCCCTCAATGACTTGGGACGAAATACACAACGCATATTGCACCGAAGTCCGAGCAGACGAGGACGACCTCAATGGGTTGACCCATCGACTTACCTCGGTGCAAGCAAAATCCAGAAAAGATTGAAGAAATGATATCAGAAGAGATCCCGTGACCTCACTACCAAACCGGGAACAAAATCTCCCATATGTTAGAGCCACCGCTGTATCCTCATCCCGCCATGAAGACGGCCCACCCCGATTAAGAACAAGGACTCATCGGAACGAGAGAGGTATGCCCCCTTTTACTATCTGCTCACAATTTTTGTGTGTCACCTACAGAGATATTGGAAAAGCTCGGACCGAAGGTGAAGTGGCTATCAAAGATGAGGTCAGACGCGAACACCAGAAAATCAGATGCCCTCTGCAAGTTCCGTCAAGAGTGAGGACACAAAACCGAAGATTGCATTGCCCTAAGACAGGAGGTCGTAAACATGTTGCGACAAGGACACCTCAAAGAATTTCTAAGTGATTGGGGAAGGACCAACTTTGCCAGGGGACGTCGACAACATCAAGGGCGGCCAAAATCGCCCTCGCCAGCCCGCACTATCCATATGATCATCGGTGGCGGGGACGACGCTTCCATCAATATGTGAAGTTCACCACAATCCAGAAGCTCAAACGGTCAATCACCCACGAACGGTATGATGAACTCGAAGAAAAGTATCATCTTCGATAAGTCAGATACCAACGGTTTGGTTTTCCCTCACTATGATGCTCTTATTATCACTTTACGAATTTTAGATACCAACGTAAGACGGATCATGGTAGACGATAGGAGTGGCACGTATATTATCCATCCTCGAGTACTCGTACAAATGAAACTCGAGGACAAGATAGTGGCACGCTGCATCACAATAACAGGCTTTAACAATGCAGTTGAGCGAATATCCGGCGAGGTTACACTCCCCGTCCTAGCAGGTGGCGTCACTTTGGAAACCACATTCCACATCATGGACCAGGACATAGCATACAACGCCATAATAGGGCGACCATAGATACACACCATGAGAGCTTACCCCTCCAACTTGTACCAAATCATCAAATTCCCAACTCCATGGGGAATATTAGTATATGAGGGGAGCAATGCACGTCCTAGGAATGCTACCACATCACCCTAGACTATACGGCCACCCAACAAGCAAAGAATAAAGAAAAGAGGCATAGCAATCAACAGGGTCGAGGTCGGTATGCGATGACAGCGAGGATGTCATTAGAGACCCCGATATGGTCGAGGCCGCAGGATCAACCATTGAAGACCTCGACCTCGTTCAGTTAGACAGCAACAACCACAACAATAAAGCTTACATCGGTTGCAAACTTCAGGAACCAGGTAAGTTTCATGAATTTTAACTGCTAACGCGGACTTGTTTGCTTTTAGCCAAGCAGATATGCCAGGTATCCCAAAGGAGATCGCCATGCACAAATTGAACGCCGATCCACTCTACCCCCTGTTGAGGCAGGTTAGGTGTAAGTTCAACTCCGCAATTAATGATGCAGTACGTGAAGAAGTGGACAAATTATTTAAAAATAGCTCCGTCAGGGAGTCGAAGTACCCCCAATGGGTCGCCAACGTAGTCATGGTGAAAAGGAAGAACGGCAAATGGCGGATGTGCGTAGATTCACTGACCTGAACAAAGCTTGCCCCAAGGATTCATTTCCATTGCCCCATATCGACCAACTCATCCACGCAACGACCGGGCACGAGCTACTAAGGGATACCAGAGCAGCTGACCACCAAAAATCAGGTCCAGAAGTTGACTTGTCATATCGCCGCCTTTTCGAGGTTCATTTCACAATCCTCCGATAGGTGCCATAAGTTCTTTGGCGTACTCAAAAAGGAGAACAGCCTCCAATGGACCCTTGAGTGCATCCAAGCCCTGAAGGAGTTGAAGATATACTTGTCATCGCCACCGTTGCTTTCAAAACAAGAACTGGGACAGCCCCTTCTTGTCTATCTCGCCATGTCCGAAGTAGCTATGAGCGCGTTCCTGGTCCAAGAAAATAAAGGTACGCAATCCCCCATCTATTACATTAGCTAAACACCAGTCGACGCCGAGACAAGATACCCTCATCTTGAAAAACTGGCTTTGGCCTTGGTTGTAGCTTCATGAAAGCTTAGACCATATTTCCAATGCCACCCCATCTCGATCATCACGACTTTCCCCTTAAGAAACATTTTGTATAAACTCGAGCTATCGGGCAGGTTGGCCGAATGGGCCGTCGAACTGAGCGAGCATGATATTACATATCGGTTGCGAATGGCGATAAAGTCACAGGTCCTCGCAAACTTCATCGCCGACTTCAGTGTAAGAATAATGCCGAAGTCGAAAAGGAAGCCGTCCACGCTTCTCCCCAAACACAAGAACTCTGGGTCCTGTACATTGATGGCACGTCTAACGCGTCAGGATCTAGGCTAGGACTTGTACTCGAGTCCCAATAGGAGAAGTGATTCGCCAGTTCATAAGATGCCCGGACATGACTAACAACGAGGCCGAGTATGAGGCCGTAATTGCAGGACTAAGACTAGCGCTCATAGGGGGCGAAGCGGCTAAAACTGCACTGCGATTCTCAACTCGTGGTCAACCAAGTCACATGGACTTTCCAAATCAAGGAGCAAAGGTTACAAAAATACCAGACCAAAATCATGAAGCTACTACCCGAGTTCGACGAATGTCAACTCGACCAGATCCCCCCAACACAGAACCGAGGTGGACGACCTCGCCAAACTAGCCGCAGCCACCAAAAACATCACAACCGGAGAAAGAAATGTGGTCCACCTCCTCAACTCATTAATATATCAAATCGAGGTAAGAACCATAAATCTGACTTGGGACTGGCACAACCGTATTGTTACATATTTGCAGGATCGCGTACTCCCCAACGATAAAAAAGAGGCCAAGAAACTGCAACTGCAAGCAGCCAGATACAACATCATTCACAATTACCTGTACAAGAGGACATATGGCGGCCCTTTAGCGAAATGCTTAGGCCCAAATTAGACGTGGCGCATCCTTGAAGAAGTACACGAAGGCCACTGTGGAGCTCACTCCAGCAATCGAGCTTTGGTCAAATGCCGCATACGGGCAAGGTATTACTGGCCCACCATGAAAAAGGAGGCTGCGAATTTCATGAAAAAATGCGAGCAATGCCAGAAGTATGCCCCAATGATCCACCAAGCAGGCGAACACCTACACTTAGTAACTTCCCCTTGGTCGTTCATCAAATAGAGAATGGATAACGCGGGTCCCCTCCTAGTAGGACGAGGTAACGTACCATTTCTTTTATTTTTAACTGACTATTCTCTAAATGGGTAGAAGGAGGAGCATTCGCCCAAATACATAAATAGGAAATGATCGCCTTCAATGGAAAGACAACATATGCCGTTTCGGCCCAAAAAGATCAGCTGCGACAGCGGACCCCAGTTTGCGAGAAAAAAGGTCGTTGAGTTTTTTGAAAAATGACACATCAAAAGAATACTCTCAACGCCGTACCACCCAGCAGGAAATGGGTAAGTGGAATCCTCCAACAAGTCGATACTAAACATCATGAAGAAGGAACTCGAAGATGCCAAAGGATTGTGGCGGGAAATATTACCAGAAGTACTCTGGGCCTACCGAACAACGCCAAAAACTAGCACAGAAGAGATGCCATACTCATTAGTCTATGGGACTGATGCAGTATACCAGTCGAGGTCGGGGAGCCCAGCTTAAGGTACTCCCACGAAAGCGAACCCCGGAACGACGACAGCAGCAGACAGAAGCTCGACGAAGTTGAGGAACGAAGAGATATGGCCTACGTAAGAATGGTCGCCAAAAACAACAAGAAGAACGCTATTATAACAAAAAGGCAAAGATCAGGCCACTCAATGTCGGGGAATATGTGCTTAAGGCTAAAATACGAGCGAGCAAAGACCCACGGGAAGACAAACTAGGAACAAACTGGGACGGCCCTTTCAAAATCAAGGCAACAGCAAACAAAGGGTCATTCCAAATTGAAACAATGAAAGGAAAGCGACTACCGAACAACTGGATTATTACACACCTCAAGTACTTCAACTTTTAAAAGATGGTGTCCCCAAAATCGTACTCTTTTTCCCTCACTTGAGTTTTGTCCCAATTAGGTTTTCTCGAGGAGGTTTTTAACGAGGCGAAGGAGGGGACACTTCAAGATTGAAGTGCGCGAAGGCACTGGACGGCTAGTTCATTGCTCGACCTCTCAAATACAGCCAGCACCCGAAAAATATGTAAATCTCTCCAAGTGTAAGAACAAAGCACAAATACATGAAGTTTATATCTATTCTCTCTAAGTATAGGTTACATTCGACCTCGTTCGAATGAACGCCTAATCGGCCCTCGGCCATAACTAAGTGTAGGTTACATTCGACCTTGTTTGAATAAACGCTTGATCGGCCCTCGGCCCATAACTAAGTGTAGCTTAAATTCGATCTTGTTCGAATCAAAACCTAATCGGCCCTCGGCCATAACTAAGTGTAGGTTACATTCGACCTCGTTCGAATGAACGCCTAATCGGCCCTCGGCCATAACTAAGTGTAGGTTACATTCAACCTCGTTTGAATAAATGCTTGATCGACCCTCGGCCCATAACTAAGTGTAGCTTAAATTCGATCTTGTTCGAATCAAAACCTAATCGGCCCTCGGCCATAACTAAGTGTAGGTTACATTCGACCTCATTCGAATCAACACCTTATCGGTCCTCGACCATAACTAAGTGTAGGTTACATTCGACCTCTTTGGAATCAACACCTAATCGGTCGTCGACCATAAACAAATATACGATATGTTCGACCTCGTTCGAACTAACGTCCACTGGCCCCTGGCCATGATCAAACCTAAGTTTGTTTTGACCTCGTTCGACCCCACTCGAGCTAGATTATTACGACAAAGAAAACCAAGGCAACCAAGCAACAAAATTAAAAAGCATACAAACCCAAACGGAAGAAAAAAGAATCGGGTACAAACAACGAAACTGGTATTTCATACTTAGAATATATTTTATAAAGGCATGAGAAGACGCCCACCAAAAAGCACACAAGTTTGTGGCAACACAAAAGAAAGAAAAGAAAAGTTACTAATCGCCGCCTGGCCCAGCCGCACCATCGGCTTGGTCGCCTAGATCATTGTCATCCGCCCATTCGTCATCACCATCGCCATCAGGATACTCATCTTCATACCATACGTCCTCTTCAATCCGGTTCATGCCCACGTCCTCCTTATCGTCACCGGCCTCTAGTGTAGCAGGATCGCAGCCACATGCGACCCGAGCTGGGCCTCGCGTGAATCCGAAACGGTTCCTGCCTTCATCAAATCTCTGAATATATCCAGTTGGGCCTCGATCCACTCCCCGTATAAATCTCGAGGAACATCAGGGAAGTTAGAAACATGGGAAGAGGAGGGTTGAGCCAGTAATTGTGCCTTATCGGCCTCCAGAGCAGCGATCCGATCACAAAGGCCAGAAGCCTCTTTCTCTAATCCGCTCATCAAGCCGCTCTTCTCTAAGTCTGGCCGTCTCCAAGGCATTTTCTCGCTCGGCTCAAAGAACACGAATGACGATCTCCAAAGCCTCCATCTCCATAGCCCCCAACCGAGCTAACTCCGCCTTCTCGAGATCCGCAGCCTTCTCAACGACCTCGCCCCTTAAAGCATCGACTTTAAATTCACACTCTTCGAGCTGGGCGTGTAATGAGAGGACCTGGGCTTGTAGATCGCCACACGGGGCTTCCATCCCTCTACTAACCTCCAGCTCCTCCTCTTTGTCCCTTAGCACCCCCTCGAGAACACTACATTTCTCTATGACCTTCACCAACTCGTTATCGTTTTCCTTCAGCTCGTCTCTAAGAGCTCGGAAGTTGCTGCCTTCGCCAAACTGCTTACAAATCTCGCACCGTAGTATTCGCGGTATTTTCTCTCCATGTTCAAAACAATAGCTATACGCCTCGCTTTCAATTTCCAAAAGAGAAAAAGGAAACGAAGAGTAAGAATGAAACAAAATTTGAACTCGACAAACAAAAATGAGAGGGATCGAAAAGCTTACCCTAAGAGCGAGGCCTGTTATGCTCCTAGATAAGGTAGCATCCTTCAGCTTTTCGAGGGATTTACCCTCCACATCAGAACAGAGGGGACCAAGAGAAGGGACCACGTCCTCCGTGTCAGCCAATAAATCTCGATCCATGGGGATCGCAATAGTCCACGTGGACTTCTTCAATCGTACCTCGAGTCGGGTAAATCCCTTCCCCATCATCCTCACCTTGTTGGCATCCACATTAGAGCCCGTCCCGTAGCCATCCTCTCTACGCACTTTCCTTTTATCTCGTCCATCGAAGAAGGATCCTTGGCCGATCGCGAGGCCGATGGCGCATCCCGCCGCAAGTTATTAGGGACTCTCACTGACGAACCTTCGGCTTCCATCATGGTTTCAGGAAGAGACATACCCTCTGCGGCTTCAGTCGATGGCGGAACCACAGGCAATAACTCGGTATCATCTTCAAGCTCTATGGTCGCCGTTTCTCGTATAACAAAATCACCCATCACTAAACCCACTGCTCGGACAACCCCTTTGTCGACGTCCACCGATCTCCTTTTGCGGAAAACCAAATTACCATCACTCGGCAACGATTCCTCTTCCTCGTCCTCGTCTACCACATAAAGCAAAGGAGAAGTCAGAAGCTCCACCGTTGATGTATCTGCGGGTGCAGAAGAAGACAGTACGGAAGTGGCAGTAGGTATGGTTGACGAACGAGCAAGCCTAAAACCGCTGATGCAGTAATACCAGTCGAGGTCGGGGAGCCCAGCTTAAGGTACTCCCTCGAAAGCGGACCCCGGAACGACGACAGCAGGAGACAGAAGCTCGACGAAGTTGAGGAACGAAGAGATATGGCCTATGTAAGAATGGTCGCCAAAAACAACAAGAAGAACGCTATTATAACAAAAAGGTAAAGATCAGGCCACTCAATGTCGGGGACTATGTGCTTAAGGCTAAAATACGAGCGAGCAAAGACCCACGGGAAGACAAACTAGGAACAAACTGGGACGGCCCTTTCAAAATCAAGGCAACAGCAAACAAAGGGTCATTCCAAATTGAAACAATGAAAGGAAAGCGACTACCGAACAACTGGATTATTACACACCTCAAGTACTTCAACTTTTAAAAGATGGTGTCCCCAAAATCGTACTCTTTTTCCCTCACTTGAGTTTTGTCCCAATTAGGTTTTCTCGAGGAGGTTTTTAACGAGGCGAAGGAGGGGACACTTCAAGATTGAAGTGCGCGAAGGCACTGGATGGCTAGTTCATTGCTCGACCTCTCAAATATAGCCAGCACCCGAAAAATATGTAAATCTCTCCAAGTGTAAGAACAAAGCACAAATACATGAAGTTTATATCTATTCTCTCTAAGTATAGGTTACATTCGACCTCGTTCGAATGAACGCCTAATCGGCCCTCGGCCATAACTAAGTGTAGGTTACATTCGACCTTGTTTGAATAAACGCTTGATCGGCCCTCGGCCCATAACTAAGTGTAGCTTAAATTCGATCTTGTTCGAATCAAAACCTAATCGGCCCTCGGCCATAACTAAGTGTAGGTTACATTCGACCTCATTCGAGTCAACACCTTATCGGTCCTCGACCATAACTAAGTGTAGGTTACATTCGACCTCTTTGGAATCAACACCTAATCGGCCGTCGACCATAAACAAATATACGATATGTTCGACCTCGTTCGAACTAACGTCCACTGGCCCCTGGCCATGATCAAACCTAAGTTTGTTTTGACCTCGTTCGACCCCACTCGAGCTAGATTAT
>MCJB01051142.1:0-17030 GCA_002018475.1 Nicotiana obtusifolia | reverse complement strand
GGACAACCCCTTTGCCGACGTCCATCAATCTCCTTTTGCGGAAAACCAAATTACCATCACTCGGCAACGATTCCTCTTCCTCGTCCTCGTCTACCACATAAAGCAAAGGAGAAGTCAGAAGCTCCACCGTTGATATATCTGCGGGTGCAGAAGAAGACAGTACGGAAGTGGCAGTAGGTGTGGTTGACGAACGAGCAAGCCTAAAACCGCAGCGGAAGAACAAACAGAAGCAGAAGACCGAGCAGGCCTAACCGCGATCACAGCAGGAACAAACTCCAAAGAAGAAGCGGCTTTTCTCTTGTGGAACGCAGGAGGAGGAGCCCTCAGCCTCCTCGAAGACCCTCGAACTGAAAAAGAACAAGTTTCATCACCACCAATAATGAACCATAGCGTGCAAGCACCCATGTGGTCAAAAGAGAACTAAAAATAATAGATGAACTCACTGGCCAAGGAAGAAGCAGGCTTGAACCTCTTGAGAAAGCCCGGCCACTCACGAATCCCCACCGTGTGAGGCAAAATCCGGCTAACCCAGTCGGAAATGCCCCGACCTTAGGAGGAGGCGCGACTTTGGCTATGCAAGGAAAAGAGAATGTTAGAACCCACGACCAGAAACAAGCAAATCAAATACCTTTCACAAAAGACAAATACTTTTTGAGCGCGATTCCAGGTCTCAGAAAAGTCGTCCGAGTCGGCTACCACATCCCCGGTTCTGACGGAGAAGTAGCTGAGCCAAAACTGACGATTCGCTTTATCGTCCATCTTCACCCCCAAGAATTTACTTCCTCGGTGGCAAAGATGCAACATCATCTCCCTATAAAATCTAAGGGCGAAGAGATGCATCAGATGGCGGAGTGTGACCTCGACTCTGGCTAGCTCGACAAATTTTGAGAGCATCCTGATAATTTATAAACATATGGAGAGAGTTAGGCCGGGCAGACACCGTAATAGCGACAAAATTCCTCCACCAATGAGAGAAGGGGGAGAGTCTAGCCGGCCTGGAAAGGATACGCGTAAAACGTGGCAATATCCATGGCGGTGGATTAGCACCACGTCGCGCCTTGCTGGGATCAGGTCGATGTGGGCAAGGATATTGAATTTTGCCCTAAGCTCGGTCAGATAAGCCTCTCCCATCACCGACTCTGAGATTTCAGGTTCACCTTCGGGCGCCTTCGAGAAATCAGACTTAACTTTCTCACTACAAGGGATTATTTCTTCCACCGTAGGAAAGTTCTCTTTCTCTATGGTGACAGAAACCCTATCAACGTGAGGGGGTATAAGCACCACCAAAGGGGTAGGATCAGTTGCCATACCAGAAATAGAGGATACCTTAGTCATGTTGATTAAGGGAAGATGTATGAACAAGGAAATGTTAGAAGCAACGAGAATCACTAAAATCGGTAAGAAATTTCAAACAATGGAAGAAGAAGAAGAAGATATAGAGTTTTTTGGGTGCAAGAGGTTTCGTAAAGGTTGGAACATTACCCACACACCCTATTTATAAAGATTCAGGAATCGAAACCAAGGAATTAACCATCATTACCTGGCACTGTAATCGAAACGGTAGACCCAATTAGAAGACGCGCGTGAAACGAAGCAATATCTTGGGAAATTGCATCATAATGACGTCTGTCACCATGATGTCATCCTAATTCATGGGACTTATGACCCCAGAAGTCACAGCTCGCAAAGGAACACGCCGCCAACTCGCGCCAACCATCACGACTCGTTTAGGCCGTCCAAATGTTTCAACCACGTTATACAAAATCTGCTCATTGAGCCCACCTGAGGCCGACCTCAACAAGCAGAGGGACTAACTGTATAGGACAAAATCCGCCCCGAAATATTTAGGGTAATGTGGCATTAAGGAAAGATTTAGTTGAGGTCGGCCAGGGAGCAGCGAGATTCGTGGTCGAGGTGTCGATGATAATCGAGGTCGAGCATTGCTGACGGGGTAATAACGACTAGTTTTTGAAATAGGATATTAAAAATTTAGTGAATATTCTTTGCACTTGTAGTATTAGGTTTTGCTAGGAATATGCAATATATAAGGGAAAAAGAAAAGGAACAGGGGCATGTAATATTCATTTGATAAGAACACTTTTCAGAAGAAGATTCTCTCTCTCTTGTAAAGATATAAAGATTACCTTTTTGTCAAGATTCTTGCCCATATTATTCCATACCTTTCCATAAGATCCGAGGATTGTTCAAGCAAATCTTAGATCTATCTGTTATTCATCATTGTCAGGAGGAACATTCGTGCAATCCATCCATCATTAGGTGAATCATTCCTCCTATTTACTTAAATATCATTTATTGCTATATATTGCTAGTTACACCTCCATTATTGCTCATGCTTTAAGAATATTTTGTACTTATTGTTACCAACTTTATACGGGGTCTGTCCCCATCTCACACACGTTTCAAGATTTGCATCTAGAGTTATTGTCTTTAATTAGATTTAACCCATCATTACATAAATTAAATAGTTTAGCCGAAAGTTACACTTTTTGGTCAAACAATGATTAATGAATGTCAAGTTCCATACTCCTGAACCAGTGTAAACGACATGCTATGGCGTATGCTTGTGCGAGTGTACTATTGTAATCTAAGTCAACAAGTAATATCAACTACAACGAGTAGCTCATTGGAAGCAACATAACAAGTCATGCAAGGTACATGACAAACAAAAGTAAAATCACACCATCACACGAATATCATCAACATTATGCCCCCAGGCCATCACATATCATCCCTGACATAGTCACCCTTATCTCTCCGTATTTTCGACATCATAATAACTACCTTTATCACTCCGCCCAGACAATAAACACAATAGCCACCCGTATCACTCCGTTCAGACGCTATATCAATAGCCACCCGTATCACTTCGCACAATCAACAATAGTGAAATGCCACCCTTATGCTCTGCATAACGACAATCAAACCACACAACAAATCACATGTGCTGACATCATAACAACACGACATATCAATTCGTACCACAAGTGCCCGTAAGTCACCACCTTTCAAAAACAAGAATACCAATATCACCACAATACATAGCCCATAGCTCAACCACGATATGTACAAAAATCTCAATAGCAACAAAACTGAGATGGGGAAAATAACTCAACAATGAACAATACACCATTAAACAACAACTTCAACTAAAACGGGTTAATGACTTTCAATATCTTCAACTTCAATTAACTGTTTAAGAATAAATTCAATAATGATGGTATTTCCATGAAATGGCAACTTCAAATCCTATTGAATGACATAAGCTAACAACGAAAGAGATGGTCATGAAACAACAACTACGTCTAAATGCATGAGAATAACCCGACAATGAAAGGATATCATGTAACAAAAATTTCAATTAAGAATAACTCAATAATAAAGGAGGTCACATTATAATAAAAGAGGTAACACTTCAAATAAGGCATATAAGAGTAAACTTGACAAGTAAAAGATATGACATGTGCTAACAACTTCAAATAAAGCATGTGAGAGTAAACTTGACAACTAAAAGATATAACATGTGCTAACAACTTCAAATAAATACATGAAAGAAGCCTAAGAGTCTAAACCGATTAATTTTGCCACATATAAGTCGAGTACACACTCTCACCTCATGTACAAGTCTTTCGCCTAACTCAAACAATATAATCAACCCAAATCTTAAGGGGTAGTTCCCCCACATAAGGTTAGGCAAGATACTTCCCTCAAAGAATCTAAATCAATACTCTAAAATGATCTTCTCATGTGAAATAGTCTCCGGACGACTTGAATCTAGCCAAAATAACTTAATATGATAAATAAAAGCCATATGAAATAATTCCGGATAATAAATCTTTGATCTTTAATGAAAATAAAAAAGCCAACCCAAAAAGTCAACCTCGGGCCTGCACCTCGGAACACGATAAAACTCACAAAATCCGAACACCTATTCCGATACGAGTCCGACCATACCAAAATTATCCAATTCCGACATCAAATCGACTTCAAATCATCATTTTTGTGTTTTAGAACGTTTTTACAAAAACCTCCAATTCTCCAATTTAAATCACCAATTTAATGATAAAAACAAAGATGGAATCATGAAATATAACCAAATTCGGGTCAAGAACACTTACCCCAACCCAAAGCGGGAAAATCCCCTCCAAAATCGTTCAAATCCGAGCTCTCTGACTCAAAAAGTGATAAACATATCATAACCCTCAAAATAGAGTACTTTTATATTCTGCCCAGGTATCTACTCATCGCGATCACAGAACATTCCGCGCGATCCCGAAGAACAAAATGAAGGCTGCCAAAAATAACCCTACGCGAACGCGACTCACAATGACCTCGGCTTACACGATCACGAGCCACCTTATGTGAACGCGAAGAACAAAATACTTGGCCTCCCCGGCATGGTCTCCCACTACGCGATCGCGTAACACATGGCGAACGCGAAGAAGGAAAATCTGCCGGTCCACCAAATAGCCTACGCGATCGTGGCTGACTCTTCGTGATCGCAAAGAAGGATATCAGACACTAGAAATCAGCAAATTCCAAACTTGAAGAAATGGCCCATCGCCTATCCGAAACACACCCGGGGTCCCCAGAACCCCTACCGAACATAGCAACAAGTTTCAAAACATAAGCGAACCTGCTAGAGGCCTCAAATCACATCAAACAACATCAAAACTACGAATCACACCTTAATTCAAGCCTAATGAACTAATGAACTTTCAACTTCTACAACTCGCGCCGAATCATATCAAATCAACTCGGAATGACCTAAATTTTGCATGCAAGTCCCAAATAACTCAACAGAGCTATACCAACTCCTGAATCGCAATCCAAACCCGGCATCAACAAAGTCAACTCCCGGTCAAACCTCTCAACTTTCTAAACCTTCAACTTTCCAACTTTCGCCAAAATGCATCAAATCAACCTACGGACCTCCAAATCCAAATACGGACATACGCTTAAGTCCAAAATCAGCATACGAAGCTATTGGAATCATCAAAATATTATTTAGGAGTCGTCTACACAAAAGTCAAACTCCGATTAACTATACCACTTAAGCCTAAAAAACAAGAATCATTCTTCCAAATCAATCCCGAATCACCTGAAAATAGAATATGATCATACACGCAAGTCAAAATACATAATACGAAGCTTCTCAAGATTTTAAACCACCGAACAAAATGCTAAAGCTCAAAACAACCAGTCGGATCGTTACATTCTCCCCCTCTTAAACAGACGTTCGTCCTCGAACGTGCCAAGATCCGTTCTGAAACCATAAAATCACTGAATGAACTCACCACACATATACTCGCGGGTGACCCCATGTCACCCTAATCCACATAAGCTTGAAAACACCATCTCAACTGAAGGTTATTCCTGCCACCCATACCGATAAGCCTTAGAACCAAATTTTCAATATTCGATCATTTCCCAAAGACCCGATTCCCACAAAACATGTTGTATCAACCTCAACCAGCTACAACAACTCATGCATGCACCCACAAGGTATAACCACACGACGTAGCACATCATCCATATGCCCAAAGCAACAACTCCGACTGCAAGAACTATCCATTACCCAAGCCGGTACCAGTAACTAGCCTCATATCGACTAGAACCTTGTTTGAAACCTTCACAACACTGATAATGATGTAAGAAACATGAAGATCTCATAACCACTCCCCCAAATTAACAAGTCACACCCAACGCCACCTGGGCACAAACCTTACATTCTAAACTTACAAGCACAACTCGAATATGGCTAAATATGGAAAGAGAAACAGATGAGAGAACTACTGAATGAGTCCAACTAGTTCAACTCCCCATCAGCATCATACTATGAATCCATCCACAAGGGAGAAACAAAACATATGAACTAATCACAAGGATCTCATTCTAACATAAGTCCACCACGGCACATATCCCGGTCCAAACATATCAATCCATATGGTAATATGAGGATCCCATCCTCAGCTCTGAATCACAAATAGAATACACATCACATGAACCGAAACCTTCCACTAACTCAATTCCGCAAAATAAAATCACAACACGTAACAGACTTCCCATATGGTAGAGCACCTAAAGCACATATCGTAACCAAACCATCCAGAAATCACATCAAAACCTACTGTAATAAGTAAAATAAAGTTCATCCTAGTCTCATAACTCTCAATAGTAAACAACCAAAACGATAGACTCGAGCTACCATTATAGAATTTTCCAACAGGGATAACCACATAAGCAGAGTGCAAAAATAATGAAACACATCCATATATGAAGCAAGATAGGAGGACTAACACCTATAAATAGGACCGAATCAAAATAAGACTGATGCTCCTCTATGACAAACCAAAACTATACATATAGAGACATCATCTAGTGCAGCGGCCTCAGCCCTACCAGGGAAAATATATCAACGGGCCAAGCCTCCCCTTCTTGGACGCCCTCTACCCATCCGTCATCTACCTCTAGTTGGCTGTGCAGGTGGAGTAGCAACTGAAATGGAGTCCATAGCCTGAGAGCCCTGATACAACCCACCTCTCCCGAGTTTGGGACAATCCCTCATGATGTGCCTAGTATCGCCACACTCATAACAATCCTCTGCGGGTGTGGCTACTGGTAGGGGCATACAAGCCAAACCGTCTAGCCAAATCGAACCGACGAACCAAATCAAACCAAAGAAAAAAATAGACTTGTGGTTTGGTTTGGTTGGTTTGGTGTTGGAAAATAAAAAATCGATCATTTTTTGTTTGGTTTGGTTTGGTATTAACAAAAAAAAGAAGTTAAACCAAATCTAAACCAAACGGACATTATATATATATGCACATAAAAAATAATCATTAAAATCTAATTTGTAAGTATTTTCTAAACTGTTTTATAGTTTTCAATATATTAAGATATTATTTATGTGTGAGCTTGTAAATTCACTATCCACTAAGTAGATTATATCTACATAACCTAAAACTGAAGCCCAAAACTAAAACACAACAAGGCAAAAGACAGTAAAATAGGTTGTTCTATATCTTCCCTATGTTCCAATTCCAAACTCAAAGAACCCCAAATATTGGAAACCCTTCCCTCCACTTCACACGAGCTACCCGCTCTACAAGAAAGTTGAGAAGTAGCCATTGTTTAAGTCTGTAATTGCATACTAGTCTTACTGCTCCAATACAATTTGGAAAGCTAAAGTGTTTAATTAAACCAATAATGTTATATTGTCCCTTTAGAGTTGGGTATAACTGTTATCTTAGATTGTTAGTCCTGAATTTTGATATTGCGAGTTGTGTTCTGTCACTCCATTATTTCCCTTAAATTTGTGATGAAATATCTATTTGATCTTAAAGGTTCTCTAAGAAGAAACCTGAATTTGAGCAACTTCAAAACTTCTTTTTTTTCTCATTTTTTTCTTTAAATTCAGTAAGTAATTCAAAAATTTTATTATGTGTAGAGACTCTTTCTAGATGGAACTACCACTGGAATAGATGTGGAGATGACTGTCAATGATCCTCCGACTGTGCTGGTGGCACCTCAAAAGAAAGGTAAAAGTACTCCTCATACACACACTCCTCCTAAAAAGCAAAAAAGGACAAATCCTTCATATCCCGATTCTAAGTATAATAATACTGGAAGAGAAATATCTGAGATTTGGAATGACTTTACCAAATTTATTGATAAAGGAGGAAACACTTTGCTTCCGAGATCAAGACTAATGGAACTTCTACATTGTGGAATCATTTAAATTTGATGTGTCTTAAATCTCCCTTTAATGTTGATAGGAAGAAATATACATTGAAACTTACACTATCCAAGAAGGGGGACAAGAAATTGGTAAAAGTTCTATTAAAAGAGTGGTGTATAACGTGGAGGATATTAGGAGCGCCAATTGCCGAATTTGTTATTATTGACGAGCAGACATTTATAGTTGTTGAGGGAGAAGGATTTAAGAAGTTAATGGCTAAAGCTTTGTCTAATTTTGAATTACCTTCTTGTATAACTGTGGCTAGAGATTATTTTAAGGTCTATCAAGAGGAGAAACAAAAATTAAAAAAACTTATCAAGAACAAAAATATATGTCTCACTAGTGATACATGGTCATCACTCCAAAATTTTACTTATATGGTTGTCACCGCCCACTGGATTGATGATGAATGAAATATACAAAAGAAAATACTTAACTTTTTCCAAACACCAGATCATAAGGGAGAGACTATTGCTAGGGTATTGAAGCTTGTTTGTTGGAATGGGGTATTGAGAACTTGTTTATATAGATGTTGGATAATGTAAGTGCAAATTATACTGATATTAAGCATTTGAAGGCACGTATTAATGACTGAAAAGGAGTAATATTGGGAAATGAGTTTTTACATGTTAGATGTAATGCTCATATTTTAAACTTGATTGTAAAAGATGGGTTAGATGAACAAATAGAGCCCAGTTCTCGTATAAGAAATGCGATAAAATATGCCAAGTCTTCCTCTTAAGGTTTGCTTCGTTCCAATCACATGTTGAGAAAGTTAAGATAGACAGTCATGGTATTTTGAGTCTCGATGTTGCGACTAGGTGGAACTCTACATATACAATGTTAGATACAACTGTGAAATTTGAAAAAGCCTTTACAAGAATGCACGTGGATGACCATAAGCACCAAAAGTATTGTCAAGAGGTTACAAAAGGACATCCATCTCCTGATGATTGTGAAAGCTTTTATCATGTTCCTTAATATTTTCTACCATACCACTTTAAAATTTTCAGGAAGCTTATATGTTACTTCAAATGCATTCTTTTATGAATTTTTTTATGTTCAAAATGCTATTATAAAGTATTCTTACAGCGAAGATCTTATTTTGATTGGTATGACTAACATGATGAAAGGAAAGTTTGATAAATACTGGGATAATTTTGAGAATTTGAACACGTTATAGTTCATTGCTATTGTGTTGGATCCCAGATATAAGTGAAGTATGTGAACTTCATTCTTAGTATATCATATAATCCTTTGGTGGGAAAATTGAAATCAGATCATGTGGCAGGTGCTTTGACTCGTTTGTATGATCATTACAATAGTTCCTTCTCTGAATCTTCTAATGATAATTCTAGAGGTGAAACTAGTATGTTGAGTGAAGTTGGTGATATTTTGGTATCTCACTGGGCGAAACATTTGGAAGACGAGGGAGATGTTGAGAAAAAATATGAGCTTGAGAAATACTTGACGGATAATATGGAGAAGATCAAGGATTTAAATATCTTGGCTTGATAGAAAGCTTCATCTAGTAAATATCCAATTTTGTCAAAAATGGCAAGGGATGTTCTTTTAATTCCTATTTCTACTGTTGCATCTGAGTCAGCTTTTAGTACCGGTGGTCGAATTCTCGATTCTTATCGAAGTTCTTTATCACTAAAAATGGTAGAAGCTCTTATTTGCACTCAACGATGGATAAAGTCATCTAACGAATGCGAGCTTTAAGACTATCTAGAAGAAATTAAGAAAATTGAGCAAGTTGAAGATGGTAATTTTATATATTCAATCCGTAATGAATTTGATTGTCTTTATATTGTTTAACATGTAATTATTATTATTTTTAGAATGTCCAGGTGCCCCTTTGTGTGTTGATTAGTTCGGATGAACAAAATAGTGCCATCTCTATTCTTGGTGCTTGCTGCTTATTTCTAACTTTTGTCAACTATAGCTCTTCGCCAGTTTTAATTAACTTAATATTTTTTATGTGTACTACAAGCTGGGATGTAGCTTTTGGCTCACCAAGTTTTTGAACTTGTTTTCTTTTCATTTTGTTTGGATTTTGAAATTGCTGGACTAAGCTCCAAGAACTGCATACCATTTCTCTTCTTTTGCTTTGTACTCATTTTGACTACAGCTTGAGATCTGCTAAATTTAACATATTCGACTGGATGTTTCAATAGAAGTCTGTTATACTAATGGAAGTTTCAGTCTTTGGTAGAGATTGTTTTAGATTTTGATTTCTCCTTTCAATACATATTTGGTGCAGTTTCTTATCATTTTGCTCACATCATTGACGATTATTTTAGTGTTGAGGTTTATCAAGTTTACATTGCTTTGCTTCATCACATGCTTGCTGTCATTTTCTATTATGAAAGGTCTTGGAATTATGATTCATGCAAACAATTGGTATTCCTTGGAGATTATTTTAATGAACAGTAATCATGCTGATAATTGGTAATTATTTGATCTCTTTTTCAAGCACAATATAATTAAAAAAATCAAAAAACTGAGGAAACCGAGAAAATCGACTAAAATTGAAACCGGAAAATTCGAGTTTATGTTGGTTTGATTTGATTACAAATTTAGTAAACCGGCATAGTTGGTTTGATTTTAGTTTAATAAAAAACCGAATCAAACCGCCTCATGTACACCCCTAGCTGCTGGAACTGAGTTTGTGCCGGATACTAGAATAACCATTGTAGGAACCCCGTGCAGCTGGTGCACTAAAAGATGACTGCCCCATATGAGTACCCTGAGATCCCAGACTAGCTGGAGCACCACGAGTAGTCTGAAGTGCGGACTAAACTGGCCGACTACCTGAGCCTCCGCCGTGATGGGTCATAGCTGAAGAGTAGAATCCACCGAATCCTCCAACCTCGAGACTTCTTGGCCTCCTTATTCTTCCTGTCCTCACCCCAATACGCTCTAACCTCCTGGCAATCTCCACAACCTGCTGAAATGGAGTATCAGTCTCCAACTCCCGAGCCATGCTGAATCTAAGACCATAGTTGAGCCCCTCGCTAAATCTACAGACCCGCTCGCTAACAGTAGGAACCAAAGTATGTGCATGACGGGATAACTCATTGAACCAGATGGCATACTCTGACACTGTCATATTGCCTTGACGTAGCTGCTCGAACTCTGTGTGCCATGCATCCTGGAGTGTCTGGGGAACAAACTCTCCCAAAAAACATATTTGAGAACTAAGCCCAAGTGAGTGGTGCTGTATCAGCTGGCCTACCCTCCTCATAAGCCTGCCACCACTGATACGCTACTCCTAACAGCTGAAATATAGTAAAAGCAACTCCGCTCACCTCCACATTACCCATGGTGCGGAGAATACGATGAGACTTCTCTAGAAAACCCAGCGCATCCTCAGTCACTGCGCCACTATAAGTAGGAGGATGATACTTCTTGAACCTTTCAAGTCTCAGTTGCTCCTCCTCTGATACCTCTGGCCTGACCTCAAGCTGAACTGGAATAATTAGCTGTACCGACATAACACCCGAAACCCGACCAATGTGAGTCCGCTGCTCCGGAGTACAAGTGGTGGGAGTCTGAGCTCCTCCCCCAATCTACGAAGTAGCTGGTGCAACTGAGATCAATCTCGCCTGAGCCAATGTACCAAACATGCTCAGGAAGTCTCCTAAAGTCCGGGGGTTGCAAAAGGAGCCTCTAGTGCGTGCCCCCCAACCGGAGCTACAAGTGGCTCCTCAACTGCTACTCCGGCAGGTGCTCTAGCTGCGGCACGTGCCCTTCCTCGGCCTCTACCTCGACCCCGGCATCTCGCGGCTCTAGTAGAGGGTGCGAGTGTCTGCTTGGCTGATCCGGTAGTACGTGTTCTCACCATTTGTGAGAGATAGAAATACAAAAGCTCAAACTCCGAAAGCAATGAATCCGAATGATAAGAATGAAAGAAGTGGAATTTTCCTAATAGTTTCGTAACCTCTCGAAGATAAGTACAGACGTTTCCGTGCCGATCCGCAAGAATCTACTAAACTTGCTCGTGACTCTTAAAATTTATTAACCTAGAGCTTTGATACCAACTTGTCACGACCCAAAATCTTGCCTTAGGCGTCGTGATGGAACAGTCTCTAAGTCTAGGTAAGCCGATTACTAACAATAGTTAAGCCAGTTTAACAATAATATTTTAAAAGCAAAGTTTAATATAATTACTGAAATAAAGGTGAAATAAGTCTACGCGGCAATAATCATAACAACCTCCCAAGACTAAGGGAACTCTGGAGGAATACATAGAAATACCTCAACATTAAAAATAAAATAAAATACTATTCTATTAACGAACTGAAGTATAACAAAACGAATAGGATTCCAAGGGACTACTACGACCAAACAGCTTTACCTTGATTCCTCGCGATCAAGAAGCTAACCCTACCTGAGTCCGATATATCAAATACCTGGATCCGCACAAAAATATGCAGAAGTATAGTATGAGTACACCACGGTCGGTACCCAGTAAGTATCAAGATAACCTCGGTGGAGTTGTGACGAGGTACAAGTCAGACACCTACTAGTAATAATAACATGTGCAGTATAATAAGTGTAAAGCTAATAATGAAAGCAAGAATCAATAAATGACAACAAGAAATAAACATGTGATATAAACAGTAAATTAATCCGAACACCGTTAAAGCACTGGTGAAACCAAAATAAGGAATAAATGACAACCAACTAATCAAGTTGTTTTAATATCACAACAACATTACTATGGGATACCTCATCTAAAAATCACAAGTCACGAGTCCCACATCACAAAGAATATGCTCACGACACCTCGTGCTCACATTATCAATCACGACCACACGGACAACTCACTTGCCAATATCTCAATCCCCCCAGCATGGCCATAGGCTCACAATAACAATCTGCCCGGCTTGGTCACATGCTAAATACCACAATTCGCCCGGCATGGTCACATGCTCGCTATCATAATGGAAGTAGATAATACAAGAATACATAAACATGATTAATGAATGTCAAGTTCATACTCCTGAATGGTGTAAACGACATGCTACATGTATGCTTTTGCAAGTGTACTATTACAGTCCAAATCAACAAGTAATATCAAAGACATCGAGTAGCTTATTGGAAGCAACACAACACGCAAGGTGCGTGACATACACAAGGAAAATCACGCCATCACACAAATATCATCAAAATTATGCCCCCAGGCCATCACATATCATCCCCGATATCGATACCCTTATCTCCGTATTGACAACATTATAATAGCCACCTTTATCGCTCCACCCAGACAATAACACAATAGCCACTCGTATCACTCCCCGTAATAGCCACCTTTATCACTTCGCCCAGACAATAAACACAATAGCCACCCATATCACGCCGCCCAAAATTTATATCAATAGCAACCTGTATCACTCTGCACAATCAACAACAATCAGATGCCACCCTTATGCTCTGTATAACAACAATCAAACCACACAACCACAACAAGCAAACCACACAACGAAAGGATATCAGGTAATAACAATTTCAATTAAGAATAACTCAACAATAAAGGAGGTCACATTACAATAAAAGAGGTAACAATTCAATATAAGGCATATAAGAATACACTTGACAATTAAAAGATATGACATGTGCTAACAACTTCAAATAACATGTGAGAGTAAACTTGACAACTAAAAGATATAACATGTGCTAACAACTTCAAATAAATACATGAAAGACGCCTAAGAGTCTAAACCAATTAATTTTGCCACATATAAGCCGCATAATGCAAACAATATAATCAACCCAAATCCTAAGGGGTAATTCCCTCACACAAGGTTAGGCAAGATACTTACCTCAAAGAAACTAAAGCAATACTCTAAAATGACCTTCTCGTG
Organism: Nicotiana obtusifolia; assembly: GCA_002018475.1. Taxonomy (NCBI): domain Eukaryota; kingdom Viridiplantae; phylum Streptophyta; class Magnoliopsida; order Solanales; family Solanaceae; genus Nicotiana; species Nicotiana obtusifolia. Next base: position 3,398 of record MCJB01051142.1, on the reverse strand, counting down.
TGAAACAACTTTCGGACGGCTCGAATCTAGCCAAAATAACTTAATATCATAAATAAAAGTTATAGGAAATAATTATGGATAATAAAGCTTCAATCTTTAATGAAAATCAAAAAGTCAACCTCGGGCCTGCACCTCGGAACACGATGAAACTCACAAAATCCGAACACCTATTCCGATACGAGTCCGACCATACCAAAATTATCCAATTCCGACATCAAACCAGCCTTCAAATCATCATTTTTGTGTTTTAGAAAGTCTTTACAAAATCCTCAATTCTCCAATTCAAATCACTAATTTAATGATAAAAACAAAGATGGAATCATGAAATATAACCAAAAACGGGTCAAGAACACTTACCCCAATCCAACGCATGAAAATCCCCTCCAAAAGCGTTCAAATTCGAGCTCTCTAACTCAAAAAGTGATAAAAATATCATAACCCCTCGAGATAGAGTACTTTTATATTCTGCCCAGGTATCTACTCATCGCGATCGTGGAGCATTCCGCGATCCCGAAGAACAAAATGAAGACTGCCAAAAATAACCATACACGAACGCGTAAATACAATTACGAACGCGACTCATAACGACCTCAGCTTACGCGATCGCGAGCCACCTTATGTGAACGCGAAAAAAAAAACCTGGCCTCCCCAGCATGGTCGCCCATTACGCGATCGCGTAAACCCTATGGAGAATGCGCAGAGTCAACACTCCACAAGTCCGCGATCGCAGACCACACACTGCGAACGCGAAGAAGGAAATATGTCGGTCCACCAAACACACTACGCAATCGCGTCTGACTCTTAGTGATCACGAAGAAGGATATCAAACACCAGAAATTAGCAAATTCCAAACCTGAAGAAATGGCCAGTAGCCTATTCGAGACACACCTGGGGTCCTGTCTGAACATACCAACAAGTTTCAAAACATAATGCGGACTTGCTTGAGGCCTCAAATCACATCAAAACTACGAATTGCACCTCAACTCAAGCCTAATGAACTAATGAACTTTCAACTTCTACAACTCGCGCCGAATCATATCAAATCGACTCGGAATGACCTCAAATTTTGTATGCAAGTCCAAATGACACAATGGAACTATAATAATTCCCCAAATTGCAATCCGAACCCGATATCAACAACTTCAACTCCCGGTCAAACCTCTCAACCTTCCAAACCTTCAACTTTCCAACTTTCGTCAAAATGCATCAAATCAACCTACGGACCTCCAAATCCAAATCCGGACATACGACTAAGTCCAAAATCACCATACTAAGCTATTGAATCATCAAAATACTTTTTCGGAGTCGTCTACTCAAAAGTCAAACTCCGGTCAACTCTTACCACTTAAGCTTCTAAAATAAGAATCATTCTTCTAAATCAATCCAGAATCACCCAAAAATCAAATTCGATCAAACACGCAAGTTATAATACACAATACGAAGCTTCTCAAGACCTTAAACCACCAAACAGAATATTAAAGCTCAAAATGACCGATCAGATCGTTACAAGTACAAATCATGAACTGTCTTCCCCGATAAAAAAAAGTGGGACAAGATCTAAGAATTCAGAGATATGCATAACCAATTGATATAAGAAGGAAATATTTATACCAATTAACAATTTAGATAATGAAATGAACAATAACATAAAACATCTTTCAAAGTCTTCCTTTAATATTAAACTTTAACAAAATCAAGTGAAAGTTTCCTTTATCGAGAGCACTAAATTTTTTTTTTATGGGGAGCACTATACTATCATCGATATGTAAAAAAAGTCAACTAGGTTATATATCCAGCATCAAATATTATATACCTTACTTGCTCAAGTCGTCTCATCGTTGTGCCGCACAAATCGATCCAATCATGCTAATAAAGTAGTACAATAGTACCCTCTTTTGGGGTACTCTGCCATGGTTCCAACCATAAAGTAGGTTCTATGCCTGCACTGGCACATGTAATTTCATGGTCTTATACGAGAAGATGTCAAAGGCCAACCTCGGTGAACTGAAGTAACTTCCAAATCTTTATTATTTATGGCATTTAAAACTAATCCAATCATTTATAAAGATTTAAGTGTAAAATATTTCACCAATCATGTATTTTCATTTGCAAAATACTGCAAGTGCTATTCTTCCTTTATTTAATTTATGAGCGAAAAAAGAAGAGAGAATGACAGGCAACCATTGGAAAACCTATTAGAAAAATAACAGGTACTCGAAGCCAGCTGAATAAGAAAAAGCAAACTGAAAAGAAACTAAAAAAGAAACTGAGGAGCAAAGAGGAAGAGCAATTGGTGAGGAGAAATCCTAAACGAGGGACTGCCGCAACATCTCAATTGGTTAGTTTGGTGTTCGGGCTTCTTCTTTGAATCAGATAGGACTCTGATACCATGAGAGGATGCATTAAAAAAAATATTTTATGCGTTGGGATTCCGACTTGTGATACTACTATGTATAGGAAAAATTACGCATGATATTTACACCAAAATTTTAGGCTAATTTATAATGTTGTAAATTAAAATCACAATTCAAATTAGTTAATGATTAAGTGATACAAGTTATATGTAAGACACATTACATTAATTGTTTGATGCAAATCTTAAGTATAAGTAATTTTCTTGTGTTATACACAGCTATATTGAAGTAAAATATTAGGTGCGAATAAGATTTTTTCATTAGAATTGTAATATTTGTTTATTTGGCTACTTCTTAGAAACAAAAACATCAAGAATTAAATAAGCATTTTGTAATTATTTGCTACCTGATTATTAGTTACTAAAAGACAAGAAGTATCAGACTTCGACTAAGGCTGTGGCCCACGGTGGGCCTGGCCCGGGACCGCCCCGGGACCGCGGGCCTGGCGGGGCCTGGCGGGCCTAGCGGTCCTGGGCCTCTAACGGTCCTAGGCCCGTGACGGGCCGGGCTGCCCAAAAAAGCCCGCCAGGCCCGGGCCCAGCGGGCCTGAGGCGGGCCTAACGGTCAAATTCTAAAAAAAAAAAATTAGGGTAACGGTCAGATTTAAAATCTGACCGTTTGGACTTGCTAATATAGCCGTTTGAGGCTTTGAAAAATAGCCATTTGGCCCCCAAACTTTAATTAAACCCCAAACTTTTTATAAATACACTTTTTACCTATTCCCATCTATAAATACCCCCTCATTCTTTCATTTTTAACTCACAAAATCTCTCATTCTCTCTCAAGTCTCAATCTCTCTCAATCTCTCTCTAATTAATTTCATAAGTGCTCAAAGTTATATTTCAATTTCGTGAAAAATTGTGAAGTTGGTGAATTGAAGTGCGAAATTCTTCAAGTCTTCAACAATATTCAATTTTCAAGAAGTTGTTCTTCAATCCGGTAACCTCGTTCCAACTCTTTAATTTGTAATATATTGTTGTGCTT
>MCJB01051141.1:52554-70646 GCA_002018475.1 Nicotiana obtusifolia | reverse complement strand
TATATTGGTGAGGGCACATGATTTCATGAACAATTGGTAATGTATGAATTGTCTTGTTGGGTAAGTATATGCGTTGAAGTAGCTTAATGTGGCAAGTCGGCTCTTGAGGTTGGGTGATGACAATTGGGGTGTTGAATGTTCTTTAATTATTGGGCTTAAGTGAATTTTACGGGAATGATATGTGATTGGTTATGTGTTCATACTTGTTTGCTAGTAGTGATTGTGTTCAAGAGTATGAATTGTTGGAAAAGTTGAATGTTTCGTGCTAATCTTAAGAGTTAGTAGTTGGGAAAGGTTGTTTAAAATCCCATTGCTCGAGGGCGAGCAAGAGTCTAAGTGTGGGGTGTTGATAATTGGTAGAAAAGATATAGAATGTTATGTAAATTATCTCATATTTAGCTCTTGATGTTGTGAATTTGGGACGTTAATTGCATCGATTCATGTTAATATAATATGTTTTTATCTGTAGGAATGAGTTGAAAGCAATCGGGGACGAAACCGGGGAAGAAACGAGCCAAAACGAGAAGAACCGGACAAAGAAAGATGGGAAGCCACAGGCAACGCTGCCTGTGGCGCTGGAGACAGAGGGCTGGAAAACATCACTGGCAGCAGTCCCCTGGGGGGCGCTGGGCGCCACTCCGGGCGCCGTTGGCGGAAAGTGTGTCCTACTTCGTCTAGAAGACCCCCAAACCGACCCTAAACCTTCCCAACTCCTATATAAACACCCCTAAACCTATCTAAGAAGAGAATAACGTGATTTTGGAGTCTAAGGAGGCTTAGGAATATCAACATTACAAGCAAATTCTCAGTTCATCAATTCAATCTAGTATCTCTATGTAGTTTTTCATACTTAGTTATTTGATTTTGTTGAACATGAGTGGCTAATCACCCCTTGTTCTGGGGTTGTGATTAGCAATGAATATTGTGTTTCTAACTTGATATTTCGTTTCATTAGTTAATGTGAATAAGATTGTTTCTTCAATTCTATGCTAAAATGCTTAATTGTTTTGGCCATCAATTAAGTTCTATCAATTATCTATGCTATGTTTGAGAAAACTAAGTCTAGATTAGAATAAGAATTGAAGAAAGCATGTTCTTAACTTTGTAAAAAGAGCGGATTCGTGGTTAGGATAGGAATATACTTAATCACCATGCTTAATTGCATAATCGTGTTCTTAATGCATTCTTGCTAGATTAATTCCATAGGAATATAGGCGTTAATCTTGTTAGGAATAGGCGAATAGTACTTCGGAAGAAGGCTATGAGTATCATTATCGATCAATTAGCAATCTTACATTAACTATATGAACGATAAGTCAATTAGAACGCAATAGGATTGGAAACATAATCACAACCCTGAAATCTTTGTTTTATTGATTACAAAACACATATTTGTTCTTTGCAATTTTTAGATATAAGTTAGCAATACAATTTAGAATAAATCACTATTCCACTTGATTCTTGCTTGATTAATTAATTATATTAGTTGTTATAAAGTAGTTAAACTTAAGTCCCTTGGGTACGATAATCCGGACTCATTGTCCTATATTACTTGTCGATCACGTATACTTGCGTGTGCGTTAGGGAGCAACAAACGCAACTGGCAAATCTCGGAGAAACTATCACTGAAGTAGATACGACTATCATGCTTCTAAACTCGTTGCCATCTTCCTATGATAATTTGGCAACAAACATCCTACATAGTAGATATACCATCGATGTAAAGGAGGTCACATCAGCCATCCTACTCAATGATAAGATAAGGAAGAAGCTCGAAAATCAAAAGCAGGCTCTTATCATGGAAAATAGAAGAAAAAGCTTTTATAGAGCATCGAGTAGCCGTGATAAATCCAAAGCTCGTGGAAAGTCCAGGAACCGATCAAAGGGTAGGAATTGCTACAGTTGGGGTCAACCCGGTCACTTCAAAAGGGAGTGCCCAAAGAAAGGTCGAGGCGAGAGCAGTGGCCAGAAGAATAATGACAACACAACTGCTGTAGTGCACAACGATGATTCAGTGCTTCTCTTCATTCACGAGGAGGAAGAATGCATGCACTTAGCAAGCCAAGAGATAGAACGGATGATTAGCAGAACAACATTCTACCATTCCACACCGGTAAGAGAATTCTTCTCTAGGTACTAAGCATGAGACTTTGGGATGGTCGAGATGGGAAATACCAGTCACTCAAAGATTGTGAGGATTGGCGACATTTGTATCAAGACAAATGTCGGATGCACATTAGTTCTAAAAGATGTGCGGTACGTACCAGATCTGCGAATGAATTTGATTTCAGGGATCGCTCTAGATCGAGATGGGTACAAGAATCACCAATAGGAAGTGGAGACTCACCAAGGGATCATTGGTGATTGCTAAAGGAGTTGTTGCCCACACGTTGTACAAGACAACCGCTGAGCTATGTCAAAGTGGATTACATGCGGCTGTAGATGATACGCCTGCAGATTTATGGCACCGAAGATTGGGACATATGAATGAGAAGGGACTTCAAATCCTATCCACGAAGTCACTCATCTCATTTGCAAAAGGTACAATTGTGGATTCTTGTGATTATTGTTTATATGAAAAACAACATAGGGTATCGTTTCAAGCAACTCATGGAAGAAAATTAAATATACTTGATTTAGTATATTCTGATGTTTGTGGTCCAATGGATTTAGAATCAATGGGAGGTAACAAATATTTTCTCATATTTATTGATGACGCTTCACGGAAATTGTGGGTTTGTTTCTTGAGAACAAAAGATCACGTATTTCAAGATTTTCAGAAATTCCATGCTCTGGTGGAAAGGGAGGCATGTCAAAAATTGAAGCATCTCAGGACAGGCAACGGAAGAGAGTATACTTCAAAGGAGTTTGAAGACTACTACTCAAGCCATGCAATCAGACATGAGAAGACAGTTCCTGGAACCCCACAACACAATGGTGTAACTGAAATGATGAATCGCACCATTATCAAAAAAGTGAGAAGTATGCTTAAAATAACAAAACTACCTAAATCATTTTGGGGTGAAGTAGCTCGCAGAGCTTGTTACGTGATTAACAGAAGTCCATCAGTTCCATTGGAGTTTGACATTTCGGAGAAAGTTTACCGATAAAGAGGTGTCATACTCCTATCTAAAAGTGTTTGGATGTAAAGCTTTTACACACGTGTCGAAAGAGCAGAGAACGAAGCTGGATGACAAAGCTATTCCCTGCATCTTCATCAATTATGGAGATGAAGAGTTCGGCTATAGATTGTGGGGCCGGAAAAGGAAAAAGATCATCAGAAGCACAGATATGATCTTTAGAGAAGATGTGGTCGGGATTGATTGTGATCAATCAACAAAGACCAAAAATGATAATGGTACAGTCACTAACTTTGTTACTGCTCCTACTGTACTTGTACGTAATCCTTTCACAGGTGAATAATGGCACACGGCAGGTGTAGGTGAAGAGGTTGCCGAGCAGGGGGAGCACCCTAGTCCATAAGAGGAAGAAGAAGAGCAACAACAAGAAGGACAAAAACCTTTGAGAAGATTCAAAAGAGAGAAGATAGAGTCCATGAGGTATCCTTCTTTAGAATATGTCCTCGTCATTGATGATGGGGAGCTAGAGAACTTCAAGGAAGTGTTGTCTTATCCAGAACAAATCTAGTGGATGGAAGCCATGCAAGAAGTGATGAATTACCTACAGAAGAATGGCACGTATGAACAGGTTGAACTTCCAAAAGGCAAAAGACCACTCAAGTGTATGTAGGTCTTTAAGCTCAAGAAAGATGAAAATGGCAAACTGGTCAGATACAAAGCTCGATTGGTGGTAAAAGGTTTCGACAGAAGAAATGTATGGATTTTGATAAAATTATTTCACCTATTGTCAAAATGACTTCTTTTCGAACAATCTTGAGCTTGGCAGCAAGCCTAGATCTTGAATTGGAGCAGTTGTACGTGAAAACTGCATTTTAAATTTGCGTGGAGATTTGGAAGAAGAGATCTATATGGAGCAACCAGAAGGTTTTGAGTAAAAGCGAAGAAACGCATGGTGTGCAAGTTGAATAAGAGTCTTTATGGGCTGAAACAAGTACCAAGGCAGTAGTACAAAAAGTTTGACTCACTCATGAGAAGTCAAACGTACACAAAGACTTTTTCAGATCCATGTGTATACTATAAGAAATTCTCTAACAATAACTTTATCATCTTGTTGTTATATGTGGATGACATGCTAATTGTAGGACAAGATAAGAAGTTGATTGCCAAGTTGAAAAAAAATTTGTCCAAGTCATTTGACATGAAAGACTTAGGTCCAGTACGACAAATTCTAGGAATGGAGATTTTCTGAGATAGGACAAATCGAAAGTTGTTGCTGTCACAAATGAAGTACTTTGAACGTGTGCTTAAACGCTTCAACATGATAAGTGCTAAACCAGTTAGCACGCCTCTTGCTGGTCATATAAAGCTGAGCAAGAAAATATGTCCTATAAGAAAGGAAGATAAAGAAAGTATGGCTAAAGTTCCATATTCCTCTGCCGCCGGGAGCCTGATGTATGCAATGGTATGTATCAGACCTGATATTGCTCATGCTATCGGTATCGTTAGCAGATTTCTTGACAATCCCGGGAAAGAATATTGGGAGATACTGATGCTGATATGGCCGGTGACACTGATAATAGAAAACCAACTACTGGATATCTATTTACTTTTTCAGGGGGAGCTATATCATGACAGTCTAAATTGCAGAAGTGCGTTGCACTTTCAACAATCTAAAAGCAGTTGTCTATAGTGTTAGGTATTTATCCCGATTTTCTTAGCATATTTAGTTTTTCTATCTGTTGATGGAAGGACAACATATTTATCATAATTATTTTTCTTTTTACGAAAAGAAAAATGTAATTCTTCCATATTTGGCTATTCTCTTTTATTGGAGGAAAATGTTTTGAATTCTATAAAATAAGGGTCCTTCCTTCTCATTTAGCAACATCCACAATATTGCCATATGGGGTTTGGGAGTCTTGTTTAGGGGGAGAATTTCGAAATAAGTGTCAGTTTGTCACTTGTGTTTATCTCTTCGTGAGGTTGTTCTCTCGATATTTTATACTCTCTTTTATATAGTGGATTGCTCTTCTTCACATGCGGACGTAGGTTAATTAACTGAACCACATTAAATGTTTGTGTCTGTTTTGGTATATTTTTCTTTTGTTGCCTGATTTATCGTCATTGAAGATTTATTTTACTAGCTTTTGCTTATACACCTGATTATTTTGATCCTGACACATAAGACATGTCTGTGCTCGTAAACTACAACAGGTTGTTTGACAGATTAGTTGCGACGAGCTTGTCTATATCAACGTCATAAAAAAATATAAAAAGAATACATGTATTTTACTTGTTTAAAGCTACACAACCGATTTTTATGTCTAGTTTTGTGTTCTAAAGCTGCTAGTTTTACCTAGTGTCGCAATTTAATCTAATGGGTTCGAAGGAAGAATTGCATAGCTCAACAAGACAGTTCTTTTTGAATACTATATTCCACCTTTCTTGAGTAATTGCATAACCAAATTATAACTAAGTTTCGAATCTTACTTCAACCTTTTGGTGTGGCCTAAGAGCCTTCTTTGGGTAGTTTCTGACTTGGGAACTTCATGTAAATGAGAAGGATTGGAAGGAAGTGGAAGATTTCTTTTTCTAATTGCAGCTACAAGCACTTGTAACATTGGTGTCAAGGGACTTCCAGTTGGTTTCCTGTAACGATAGGACGGTCGCCCTGCAATGAAGATGGCTATACTAGAAGCCATAACTATTGTGAGTATTATATCTGCCATAGCCCAGCTAACATGGTCTTGAATATAAACAATTAGAGTAACACCAAGTAGTATTCCATAGCATAGCCCAATATTCCACCAGTTGAAAAATGACAATTTCTTCTTTTTTTCTGCTGGATGGTCATCATCAAACTGATCAGCTCCGAAGCTCTCAAGAGAAGGCTTGTGTCCTCCGGTTCCAATAGAGATTAAGTACATCGCAAGGAAGAAAATCGCAACATGGAATTTCCTAGGTTCAGGACAGAGGTCAGTGTCACAAGGTTTCAAGCTTTGCACCACTCTAGACATTGTCAAGAGAAGCAAGCCCTGCATTAATAAGGAAAAAGATGGTTTGTTAGTCTATCTTAATAAAGTTTATTAAATTGGAGAAAAAGATCTGTGTTTATGCGTAGTTTGATAATTTAATCCAATTTTCTGTTGCTCAAATAGGATTTACAGAAACTTGACATTTCACCTCTATAAGTAAAGCAAAGTTTTCAATAATTGAAAGCTTAAAGAGGATTTCAGCAGATTTTAGATTATATTAACCAGTGTTCCTATACTAGTAGGCTCATGCTGTATGTTAATACTCTAAAATACCATTTGATGTTTTAAATTACAAAGAGGGATAATCAGTGCAGTGTAGAACACAATCGGTTGCTCACAACTTGTGAGTTTTATTATTGAAAACTCAAGAACAACTTTGATCTTACAAATATTTTTCTCACAATTTTTTTTTTCTCACACTTAGCAACTTATTTGTTGCTACACTCTTATTTTTGCTGTCACTCTCCTATTTTTCTCACTTTGTTTTCTTTGTTTTTGCTTGGATGGTTTGGCAAATGAATTTCCTTCTATTTATACTAGTTTCCTAGGGACTAACTAGCAAATAAAATTTATTATACAAGTCCCTCTATATTTATAAATTAGTCTCTAACCTAGAATTTTCTTCCAACTACCTAGTTCTAGAATTTATCTAGATAAATCTTCTCTAGATTTTTTTTATCTTTACATTATCTAGAAGACTTCTTACTCTAGAATTCTCTCCCAAAAAATCTTCAAATAAAGTTGGTAATGCTTAAATAATTTAACACCCCCTCAGTACCAACTTTATTTATTCTAGCAACCATTCCGAGTGCTTCACGAAATCTCGTAAATCTCTTGTTATCCAGACTCTTTGTGAAGATATCAGCAACTTGGTCATCTATCCGGATTTCCTTCATTTCAATTTCACCTCGGAGAACTTTTTCCCTTAGGAAGTGATAATGTATTTCCACGTGCTTCGTCCTTCCGTGAAACACTGGATTCTCTGCCAACCGTCTAGCTGACAAGTTGTCACAATATAATCCCACAGTGTCCTCTTGTGGTTGATGCAAGTCTCTCATGAGTTGCATTAGCCATGTGCTCTCTTGTGCTGCCATTGCTCCAGCTCGATATTCCGCTTCAGTCGTTGAAAGTGAAACTGTAGGTTGTTTTTTACTACACCACGATATTGCAGCTGTCCCAAGACTGAAGACATATCCTGTGGTTGATCTTCGAGTATCATGGCAACCAGCATAATCCGCATCACAATATCCAACTAGTCTGCAAGGAACTCCTTTCTTGTACAAAAGCCCATAGTCAATAGTTCCTTTCACGTACCTCAATATTCTTTTGATTGCTTTCAAGTGTGGCTTCTTCGGCTTTTGCATGAACCTGCTAACTACTCCAACTGCAAAGGTAATATCCGGCCTGGTCAATGTTAGGTATATTAGACTTCCGACAAGTTGGCGGTACAATTTTCCATCTTCCAAGTCTTTGCCGTCTACGGAACATAACTTCAGATTAGGCTCCATTAGTGTAGAAGACGACTTACAACTCATCATCCCGTACTTTTGGAGTAGATCCCTTGCATATTTTTGTTGTCCAAGAAATAATCCATCATTTCGGTTTTCAACTTCAAGACCAAGGAAGTGATTTAGTTCACCCAATTCTTTCATTTGAAATCGCACCTTCAAGTTTGCTTTGCTCCTGTGAATTTCATCAATATCATCCCCTGTGATGATCAAGTCATCCACGTAGACTATTATGATGGATAGTTTTCCTTCACGAGCTTTTACAAATAGGCTTGAGTCTGCTGGTGCCACTTGATATCCACTTCAAACTAAGAACTCAGCAATTTTCCCATACCATGCTCGAGGAGCTTGCTTCAAACCATACAGTACCTTCCTTAGCTTGCAGACATAATGCGAAGTATTTTTGTTCACAAAGCCTTGTGGTTGATCCATGTATATCTCCCGGTCCAACTCCCCATGAAGGAATGCATTCTTCACTTCCATATGCCAAGGAGTCCAAGACTTACTAGCTGCCAGAGCTAGTAATACACGAACTGTAGTAAGTTTTTCCACAGGGATAAATTTCTCGTCATAGTCTAGCCCATACTCTTGAGAGAATTCCCGAGCTACCAGTCGAGCCTTGTACCGATCAATAGATCCATCAGGTCGTCTTTTTAGTTTATAAACCCATTTGCATGATATGGGTTTTACATCCTTAGGCTTTTCCACTAAGTCCCAAGTCTGATTTTGCTTTAGGGCGAAAATTTCCTCCTCCATTGCCTTTCTCCATTCATTGCTCTTCAAAGCTTCTTTCAAGGTAGTAGGTTCATTGACATTCCCGACCTCAGCAAGTGCAGCATTTATATATTTAGGATTTGGAAATTTTTGTCGCTTAGACCTTCTCAGTTGAAGTTGCTCGACTTCATGGGATTCTTCTTGAAACTCCTCGGGGGTTTCATGAACTCCAGTTTGCCATGGACTCTTTTGCTTTCCTTTTGGGGATGTCTCTTCTGCAGTCGACTCAAGTTCTGCACGTCCGCCTTCATCATCTTGCTTGTTGATTTCTTATCCTTCTTCTTCATATGGTGCAACTTTTGCTCCAGTTCTCTTGAATCTGGTAGTGTGGCTTCATGGGACCACCATGATGATGCTTCATCAAATACCACATTTTTGGACACATGTGTTTTGTTTGTTGTTGGATCACAATATCTCCATTCTTTTCTTTGCTCATCATAGCCGACAAAGATGCACCTAATTGCTTTTTTATCAAACTTACTACGGAGATGGTCTGGCATGAACACATAGCACACGTATCCAAATACTCTGAAGTGACTTACATTGGGTAGCATCTTCTTCAGCTTCTCGAACGGTGAGTTAAATCCTAATCTTGCTTGCGGCAGCCGGTTGGTGATATGAGCAACGGTCTTCATGCATTCTGCCCAAAATCTTGCTGGTACATTCATACTGTGGAGCATACCTCTGCATATCTCTGCCAGATATCTATTATTCTGTTCTGCTACTCCATTCTGCTATGGGGTGTTTGGACACGTCAATTGCCGCCTTATCTTATGCTCTTTGAGGTAATTGTTAAACTCGTGTGACGTGTACTCTCCCCCATTATCAGTACGAAGACATCTGATTTTCTTTCCAATATCATCCTCCACCGTATGTTGGAACTCCTTAAACTTTTTAAATAATTCAGACTTCTCCTTCAAGAAATATACCCACACATACCTGGAGAAGTCATCGATGAATGTTACCATATATCGGTAACCGCTGATGGAAGGCTGCTTAATTGGACCAAGTACGTCTGAGTGTACCAGCTCCAATGGCTCCTTGGCTTGATATTTGGATTCTTGATAGGGCAGTTGATGTGCTTTCCCGTACTGGCATCCAACACAAACAGTGTCTCCTCTGATCTCGAGTTTGGGGAGACCTTTTAACTTAGACCGTTGCATCATGATCTTCAATTTACTATAACTCACGTGCCCAAGACGTGCATGCCATAGGTCAGCAGTCTCATTACTCCGAGTCTTGTCTACGTAGGTTGTTTCTGCTGACATCACGTAGATAGACTCTACTCTTTTACCTTGCATCATTGGTGGACTTGTAACTTTTAGGTTTCAGTATATCTTCACATCGTCCGGCCCGAACACGACGTAGTTGCCCGAAGATGTTAGTTGCGATACAGACAAAAGATTCTTCTTCGTACCTAGGACGTGGTAGACATTCTGAAGTTGTATTTGTCTTGAGCTAGAACGAGGCACGAATAATGTCTTGCCAATGTGAGTTATATGCATTCTTGAATTATTTGCGGTCACCACTACTCGTCCGCCTTTATATTCGCTTATGTCCGACAACTTCTTCTCGTCACCGGTCATATGATTGGAGCACCTAGAATTAACAATCCAATCATGTTCATAATCGACTAACTTTTCACTTACAGTTGCAAGTGATAATAATGTTGTTGTCTCGACAGAGTGCTTGGCGCATGAGTCTTCTTGTATCATGCTTTCATCAACCGCGTAAGAGGTCTCCAAATCCAAAACTTCTTCCTCGTATTCCTTATTTTGGATATGGGTGGCTACATTACCTTCAGCTTTCTTGTACCAGCAATCTCGAGCGTAGTGTCCCTTCTTTCCACAGGTGTAGCACTTGCCATCTTGTCGAATGTTAGCGCCTTGGTTTGCACGCTTGTCGGGTCGTCGGCTTCGTTCTCCCCCTGGTTGAGAGCTTCTCTCTTCACCATGTCTTTGGTAACCTTGCCCGTTGAATGGTTTACTGCCTCTTCTACCTCGAGTGTTATATTTTTGCCCTTTATTAAAGAGCGCACTTTCTTCACCCTTTATATTAAGACTTGATAATAGCTTCTCCAAGTCTTCTTCGTTGGCCAATAAATTTTCCAACTCTGATAAAGTTGGTTCGGTGGCCCATCCACGTGTACCTATGATGATCCCTTTATATTCCGGCTTTAGGCCATGAATGATAATTCTCTTCATTCTTGCTTCCTTGATAGCATTTTCAGGATCCAACTTCGATATCTCATCACACAAAGATTTAACCTTTGTGAAATATTGGTTGATGGACATATCCCGTTGCGAAATCGACGAAAGCTCATTTTCAAACCTTTGTAATCTCGCATCATTTTTCTTTGTAAATATTGTTGCCAACATGTCCCAAGCTTCTTTGGGAGTTTTGGCGTTCTCGATTCGCTGCAAGAACTCATCATCCACCGAGACCGTGAGAGCATACATAGCCTTTCCAGCCTTGACATTCCAGCTTTTTGCTGCTTCAACATCTTTTGGTGCCTCAGCATCTGAGCCACCAACGATTTCCCATAGCTCCTGACCGATGAAATAATATTTCATCCTTGTGCTCCACGAACCATAGTTGCTAGCATTGAGCTTCTCAACGCTATTGAGGGAACTTGAAAAATCCGCCATAGACTCGAGCTGGTGAGTTGTTGCTGAAAGACCTTTTCTTGAATTACGGCCGCTCTTGATCAACCCGCTTTGATACCAATTGTAGAACACAATCGGTTGCTCACAACTTGAGAATTTTATTATTGAAAACTCAAGAGCAACTTTGATCTTACAACTTACTCACACTTAGCAACTTATTTGTTGCTATACTCTTATTTTTGCTCTCACTCTCCTATTTTGTTTTCTTTATTTTTGCTTGGATGGTTTGGCAAATGAATTGCCTCCTATTTATACTAGTTTCCTAGGGACTAACTAGCAAATAAAATTTATTATACAAGTCCCTCTATATTTATAAATTAGTCCCTAACCTAGAACTTTCTTCCAACTACCTAGTTCTAGAATTTATCTAGATAAATCTTCTCTAGATTCTTCTCCTAGTTTTTTTTTATCTTTACATTATCTAGAAGACTTCTTACTCTAGAATTCTCTAGAATTCTCTCCCAAAAAATCTTCAAATAAAGTTGGTAATGCTTAAATAATTTAACATATTTTCCTTGAGACAGTAATAACCGGGACCAGTTATGACCTCGATAAACTCGAAGGCAAGTTTGCTGGTTCCAGTGGCTAATTCGGCAAGGCAAGAGCCAATCTCCCGGATTTTATCACCATCTCTCGATCCCGGCCAATCGTGTTGGATGCTCGGTCAAATTCCGAGTTCGATTTTACCTGTATACAATCATCTCCAAGGATGCATTCCTGAAGGACCTCAATTCCATACCTTTGAGAGTAACTCATACGCATGAGATAATGATGGATTGCGTGGTTTCCCAGTTTCGAAAGACTCTGGAAGTAGCAGGATGCCCGAGACAAACAACACAACACGCGTTTTGGATGAAGAAAGCACTTCTAAATTTCTCAATAATTTTTGGAAAGATGCTCTTATGGGATATGGAAGTGGACTAATAATGTCTTGATCATCTCATCTTGGTTTTGGATCAAAAGCTTCACGCGCTCAATAGGGGCAGCAGCAGTCTTTGATACAGCAGCTGAAACTCCACCCATGAGGAAGTCAGTGGCAAAAGCTGCAACTCCTTTCTCCGTGGGAGCCTGGTGAAGCATTTGCGGACCAATGATAGCGCTTGGCAGCTCTGCAATCCTGCATTAGAGTAGTTGCCATATGCATAATGCCTTTGATAGATAGCAGGCCTCTGAATACCGCCATAGCGAGCATGGGCATTTTGGGAAAGACTGGAGCTTAGGTGTAGCTGGTTAGCTACCTTCTGGAAAACAGTTGGGTGCTGGTTCATGTCTACCATTGCAACTTAAGACTAACTCCTGTAAACAAGGATAAACGACTCAGAGCTTGTTAGTTTCAGCTGTGTATTCAAAAGATTCAGAATAATCACAACCACATTACTGTACAGAAGCTACAGTGTTTTATCTCCTAATACAACATACCTTCATAGCAATACATGCTATATATGTTAAATGGGATTTTCTTCTTGAATTTCAGCATTGCCGGAAAAAGTGATCTCTTTCTTTCTCAATGAGTATCGTCTTCACGATTCTCAATTCTCAAAGGAAACAGTTATAAACATAAACACACATAAACAGCACCCAAAGTTGTTGCCTACTGGTCCATGAAGTGGAAGGAGAACCATGGGTTCCCAAGTCAAATCCCAGTGGCGGCAAAAAACACTAGGCGATTTCTTCCTTTCTAGGTGGTAGAGTTATTCGGTATCTGTGCCGGTGAGAGGTAATTAACAGGTACCCACTGGAATAGTCGAGGTGCTTGCATGTTGGCCGGCCACCGGCCACCGTCATAAAACTTTTTTTAGATATTTGAAAGCCGTGAGGAGAATTGATCGTTCCGTGAAGGCACCAAAATATGGATTATTTTCGTAAAGACACAAAAGGGACAAGTGTTTCAAATTCCCCAATGAAGGAGGAACAGAACCATTTACAGTATTATTACCCAAATCTAACTCAGTAAGAAACCTTAGGTAACCTATTTCTTCAGGTATGGAATCATTTAAATGATTGTTACTGATGTGGAGGATCTGAAGCTTAGCAAGTGATCTGATTTGTGGTCGGATTAAGCCTACGCATCGCAGTCCACCGAGTTTCCGTTGTATTGTTTGTTTTATTTTGTCTTACTACATTTGGGGCAGATGTTGTATTATTTATTGTACTCCTTAGAAAATGCTCATTCACTTGTGACACCGGATTTTGACGGTTCCTACTGATTGTTCGTTATTGTAGTTCCCGTAGTTATTATCTTTTCACCCTGTAAATTCCATTTTATACTATTTAAGTAATGAAGATTATAATCTCGAAAGTAATAAAATGAGTAAATAAATTGATAAATTAACGTTGGCTTGCCTGACGGTGGTGTTAGGCGCCATCACGATCTATAATAGATTTTGGGTCGTGTGTAACGACCCAGCTAGTCGTCTCGTGAGTTACCGCTCCGTTTTCCCCATCTTCCGTCTCATTATGCTTCGTTATCCATGTTTTAGGTAATTTAAATTGAGTATGTTGCATTCGGAGTGAAATTGGTAAGAAATGAGACACTAAGTCTCTTTTAAGAAGGTTTAAGTTGAAAAATTCAACCGGATGTTGACTTATGAGTTAGAGGGCTCGGATGTGAGTTTCGATGGTTCGGTTAGCTTCGGGAGGTGATTTATGACTTAGGAGTGTGATTGGAATTGGTTTTGGAGGTCCCATGTAGAATTAGGCTTGAATTGGTGGAGTTAGTATTTTGGCGATTTTCGGTTGTTAGGCGAGATTTTGATCCAAGGGTCGGAATGGAATTACGAGAGTTGCTAAAGCTTCATATTTGGGCTTCATGCCGATTATGTAAATCCTTCGGGGATGTTTGTTAATGATTTGAAAATCATTGTTTGAACTTGGTTTTGAAAACTTAAATGATGTTTTCAAATGACTTTAAAGGGATCGGGTGGCACGCCGCCACGGATATGATGTATATGGGAACGGGTGGCACGCTGCCACGGGATATGATATAGCGCTTGGGCCGCGAAAGCCCCTTCCGGAAGTCTGAACCACCCACAGTGAGCGCAGGATACCCATCATGATGACCCAGTTGGTAACAATGACAACTGTAGGTCACGGTTGGTAACACTGACAACCGATAATGAAGAATAATACAGTTGGTAACAATGACAACTGTGGGTTACAGTTGGTAACAATGACAATTGATAACCGGAGATGGGTAGCTAATACAGTTGGTAACAATGACAACTGTAGGTTACGGTTGGTAACAATGACAACCAGTAATTAGATTTGACACAGTTGGTAACAATGACAACTGTGAGTTTCGGTTGGTAACAATGACAACCGGTAACTAGAGTTGACACAGTTGGTAACAATGACAACTGTGGGTTACAGTTGGTAACAATGACAACTGATAACCGGAGATGGGTAGCTAATACAGTTGGTAACAATGACAACTGTAGGTTACGGTTGGTAACAATGACAACCGGTAACGAAAGATGACACAGTTGGTAACAATGACAACTGTGAGTTTCGGTTGGTAACAATGACAACCGGTAACTAGAGTTGACACAGTTGGTAACAATGACAACTGGCAGCCGGGTTTTTTAAGGTTTTACTGTTTTCAAAAGATATTGAGCCCGAGGGGCGGTTTTTAAGTGTTTTTCGTTACTTTCTGCTATGTACTTGAAAGATATACATGTTTTCCCCATTGAAAGAAGATTCTACTTGAATTTACACTGATGATTCATTACTTCTTTATAGATTGCCTTGTGCATTATGTGATTTCTACTTTCAGTAATTATTTATACTTATTACTCACTGAGTTGGAAGTACTCATATTACTCCCTGCACCTTGTGTGCAGATTCAGGCGCTATCGGTCCCACCCTGAGGTATTGACTACTAGCATCGTCAGGGTGGTGATTCGGAGACTACGAGGTAGCTGTTGGCGTTCGCAGCCCCGTAACTCTTTTCTTTTGTTGACTTTACTTCTCTCAAACAATTGTACTTAAAGTATCGTAATAGTTATATTATCATTAGACCTTCTTTAGTGGCTCATGACTTTGTGACACCCCGATCTGAGGGCTGAAGTCGGGATGGTTTGCTATATATATGTATATTGTCATCGTGTTATTTAAATGTTAGCGATGTTGGATTGGTTCGGCTGGCCTTGTCTTCACGAGAGGCGCCATCACGGCCATGATGGGATTTTGGGTCGTGACAAGAAGTTAAACTTTGTCAACTCGTGTTACTTGAATAATTTATTATTACATGATTATATAATTAAAGGAAATGAGTCTGTTGCTGTTGTTTTCGAGAGTCAAACGTATTACCTTCAAATTACAAGATCTTGGGACTTTTTGGGCGCCCCAGGCAATAGCATATTTGGTGCTACTGCTATTCTAAGAGACTACGATGTAATTGTTGGTGATCAAGGGCAGATCTATGTTGATTGTGTCGGGTGTTGAAGTACTAATTAACCCCGACGCAAACTCTCTATAATTATATAGAAAATACAGGGAATACTGGTATAAAGAATTAGCAAGCATCCATTAAACAAAAAATTTTCTAGGTGCTTTGGTTAAAAGGTGAGAATAGAGTGCACAAATATGAAGTGGTTAGGAATCGATTCTTGCATGAATCAATCTTTTTATATGGCCAGAGAGTAAGCACCCACGACCTTAAAATCCTGGATCCGCCACTGTTGGTGATATTGATTCTTGGTATGCATTTATATTTGTTTTGCCTAATTTGTCTAAATTCTAGTTTTGATCATTTTAAAGAACTATGTCATAACATAATTATTCATCTTTTAATAGGAATTTGGCCGAGGCACCTAGTTCTAGCGCGGAAGGACTTGGACATGTGCCATCACGATGGAGGGGTGGATGTTGGGATGACAATGTTCGACGCACTCGGTAAAAAATTAATACTATCTTTGATTAATATTATTTGTAAATCCCTGAGGGAATTCGGATCTTGAGTGAACCTTAAAATCATGTCAGCCTGGAGTTAATTCTTTTTATGGACAATTTTTTTTTTAAGACCTAATCTAGGCATTAGCCATTTAAAAAGATGAATTTAGGTTTTGGAGGTAGATCAAAAACCTCAGCGAAGGTCACCGAACACGAACAAGATACGAAAGATGTTAGACAGCTGACCACTTAACGTATTTTCGTTGGGATTTTTTGTCTTTTAAGATCTTCGTGCGCAGTATCTTGTAAGTATTTGATAGCTTTACTCATATAACGGTATTGTCTAAACTATCCTTTTGCAACATCTAGCTTAATACTTATATACCAATTGGAGCAGTAAGGGTGAATTTCCAAAAGAAAGAAAAAAATAAAGTACTCCTATATAGGAGTATTATTTTTCTAAAATGTCATAACTTAAAAACAAATTTAGTTTGCCAAAATGACTAATATTAATACCAGATGAAGTATCATTCTTAAGTGTCTTTAAAAAGTGAAAGATGTTTATAATATTATATACATAGAGTGTGTGTGATCAGGGGCGAAGCTATGTATGATTAACTGAATACGCTTCACTGAAAAATTATATTGCGTATAGGGTAAAATATTACTTGTTATTTTAATCTGAAAATAGATTTTCAATACCCTTATATAGCATCAAAGAGTGTTTAAATTATTGAATTTTATGGTTTCGCCCGTATATGTGATTCATGCTATATTTTTAACTAAGAAGTTTAATCCTCACATTTTATACTACACCAAAAGGAACTTATATATATTCCTATTTTATTTGTGTATGCAGTAAAATTATTGGTGCCCGTTATTATTATCAAGGATTTGAGGAGCAAGGCCGCCCAATAAGTTCATTAAATCATCGATATTACATGTCTGCCCGTGATGATTTTGGTCACGGTACACACACGGCGTCTACCGCCGTGGGAGCACGGTGTCGCTTGCCAACGGCAGCGGCGACACAATGAGGGGGGAGCCCCAAAAGCAAGATTAGCTATTTACAAAGCATGTTGGCTCAACTGGTGCACTTGTCTGATTTACTCAAAGTTTGTGACGACGCGATTTATGATGGTATAGATGTCATATTAGTTTTACTCAGTAACATTGTCACGGATGGTCATTCAACTTTTCTTCAGGACTGTAACGCTATCGCGGTATTGCACGCGTTCCAAAACGGCGTCGTGGTTTCATCTGCAGTTGCTAATTTCCATGAAACACGTACAGTTTCGAATGCTTCTCCTTGGACCATTACTGTTGCAGCTACCTCAACTGATAAAGAGTATGTTTCTAGTGTTCAGCTTGGAGATTCACCAATCTTGATGGTAAGTCAATAACCCGTCCATTTTTTGAACTCGGCTCACTTTGATACAGGTCATCTCAATTCATTTAAAGTTGGATTGATTTTTAGCTCAAATTAATCCATGAGTAATTTTATCAGAATATCTTTAAAAATATTTGTTTTATTTGATATGTTATATATAACCGTAATAAAAGAAAGAAAACAATCATATTAATTAAAGCTTGTTTAAAGTTGGAAGTATTAGGCTATGCCAAATTTTAACCCTTTTTAACCTAACCTGTCTACCTATTTTGACCCGTCCTATATCAGCCCCCCCAAATTTGACACCCATAAATGGGGCTATAAAATATATTTCCCCGTATTCAATTAATTGAAGGATTGCATATAGGTGCTCGTAACACGCAGCAGAGGATAATAACAATTCTAAGAAAATCTTTTCGTGTTTGAAAGTTATTTACATGTCAAAGATCGAATCTAAGACATACCTTGTGAAGAGAGTCTCGTTTCAAAATTTTTTGATAGTGCGAAAACTCTATACGTATTCACACCGAGACCGATCATTGCTATCAACTCTTTGATCAATGAAACCCGCAGAAGAAATTATTGTGCTAAAGTTCTTCTCAAAAATTTTAACTCATACGTGTTAGACCAAGAAATTAAATTTCCTTGTCAAAGAGTATTTCTTGACTCTTTCAATATTTCTTGATGCGGCAAACCTTTTTTTTTCCTATTCACCTTCTTCATATATATATATATATATATATATATAT
>MCJB01051141.1:34026-52347 GCA_002018475.1 Nicotiana obtusifolia | reverse complement strand
ATATATATATATATATATATATATATATATATATATATATATATATATATATAGAGAAAAACTTTAGCAAGAAAAAGTTAGAGGCGGTGACTTTGTGCAAGTCTAAATGCCAAACGTAAATTGACAATTGAAATTGGAATCCCATTACAAATGGGTATCAAGTTTGCCGACAAGTCCTTTTGGACTTTTACGCTACTTAATCCAATTCAAATTAAAGTACGAGAATAATTAATATTATCTATATGACTTTTATATAAATCAAAATCAATTATATTATATATATCGCATACATTTTTTAATCAAGAGATATAATTTGATTTTCTATTCCAAATAGAAAATTTTAATTTGTTTACCATATTAATTATATTCTTTATGCTAGCAAAGACTATAATAATATTTCATTTGGATTAATAATCAAATTATTTGACTAATTAAATTCTGTAATTAAATTATCAAACAATAAAATAATTAATCCTTTAGCAAAGATCAGAATACTCGTTAGTGTGTGACCCCATAGGTTCAATACTAAGCCGGTAGTAAATTGATCACATCAATATACTAATCAAGGGTGGCGTCTAGCAACACTCCTTAACGACCGGATAGAATGAAGTATACAATTTACTCTCAAGAACCAGTAGAAGTTGTAATAATTCCTTCTGTCCTTATAGCTCTGGGTCACCCTAGGATACAGTTCAATTGTCAAATCCTAATAGGGAACCAACTATGTGTTCATGTCAAATACGATCGACCATTGAATGACCTAAGAAACTCTTTTCTTCTTTATTCAATCGCCCTGGTCAAGGTCTTAGTTTGGCCGTTTATAATTTATGCACTGGGTTGTCCTTTTTATGTTAAATATTTACATTGTGAAAGCAATCCTTCTCCTGACTCTGCAGTGAACGCTGGATGCTTTGTGCACCGAGCTGTCTTTTTTATATTAAATATTTACACCGTGAACACAACCCTTCTGCTGACCCTTTGTGAACACGAAATACTTCATGCACCACACTACTCCGTTTTGTATTAAATATTTACACAGTATGGTATTCTTTCTAATAACTAATTCTTTTTAATATTTTTTTCTAGCTCTTGCAATGATGCAGATGCATTGGATTATAATTTGATTTATGGTAAGACTGTGGTTTGCACAACAAAGGATATTCATGATATTTGGGGCAGTTCAAAGTATAATAAAGCAGTAAATGCACGCAAAAAAGGGGGAGTTAGTGTTATAGTTATTGATGGAGCTGGTACTAAGGAAATTGGTTTGTCTTATGATATTCCTTTGGCAACAATTACTCCCTCAGAAGGAGAAAAGCTTTTTGCATACATGAAATCATCAAAGTAAGCCTCATACCACTAAAATCTCTCTCATTTTAATTTACGTTATTCTTTGCTTTTTGGACATATATTAAAATCTTGAACACCCTTCGCTGAAAGCAGCGATGCAGCCACATAGACTAAAGGGTGTGCTCGACTGAACACCATCAAAGATTATACTCTATATACATATAGGTCAAATAAAATAATTTTTTGAATATATATTAAAATCTTGAACACCCTTCGCCGAAAACGGCGAGGCAGCCACTAATACTTGCATTAGTATAGACTGCCTATATCACACCTCTTGGGGTGCGGCCTTTCCCCTACCCTGCGTAATGCGGGATGCTTTGTGCACCGAGCTGCCCTTTTTTATTTATATCAAAATCTTGAACACTCCTTAAACATTCTTAGTGAAATTCTTGACTTCAACATTATATATTTCAAGAGTCGCTAAGGATTATCTCATTACTAACTTATTAATGGTTTGAATTTATGATATGTTTTTGAATTTATGATATGTTTTTGAATTTATGATATGTTTTTGAATTTATACACAGTCGACCTTTTGTTATTATTTTGAGAACATCAGTTCAACAGCCTACACAACATGAGCCAACTGTGGCATATTTTTCTTCAAGAGGACCTGGTAGTGCCCCTGGCATCATTAAGGTACTTTTTTTTTTCTTTTAAGATATTCATTTCTTTTTAAATAAAATATTTTATACCAGAGGCGGAGCTAGTAGACCAAATATTAGTTTTAGAAAATTCATTATATATGTATGTATTTAATTGCGAACCCGATCACTTAAACGAACTGTGTATTCGATGACAAGTTCAAAATTCATAAACTTAATTCAAATTCTCGCTCCGCCCATGTTAAATCAAGTACTGACACTAGTTTCATTATAGCCTAATTTAGTAGCACCAGGAAGAAACATTTTAGCAGCTTATCCTCCATTTGAAAAGGCGAGAGCAGACTCGATATTCTATGATATAATGTCAGGAAATTCAATGGCAACCCTCATGTTACTGGTGTGGCTGCACTTCTAAAAGCTCTATATCCTCATTGGAGTCCTGCTGAAATAAAATCTGCATTGATGACAACAGGTATGTATTCTTTACTAATGCTAAAAAACAAGCTCATAGGCGGCTCGAATTCAGATTAGTCGGACTCGTAAGTTTCGGATTCCTAAAAAAAGGTATTTGACAGACTAAACTTAGATTTTTGAGTTTAGCCATCCAATATCGCTTTTGGCATGAGATGAGTTTTAACGGAGCAACATGGTCAATGAGGATTGATATGATCAATCCTAACTTGTTTGGGACTGAGGCATAGTTATTAGAGAAATATACATCTCCAAAATAATAGCCGGCAAATGTATATTTTGATATATTAATGCATAATATACATATAATATACGTATTTTATACATAATATGTGTAATTTTTTTAACATTTGAATAGCGGCTGTAATTATTTTTAGCTAATTGACCAAATGTGTTAAAGCCCTTGTTATTGTTGTTGTAACCATCCGAAATTCGAAGCTCACTGGCCGACTAATCTGAATTGATGCCATGTAGGCCCACTAAGGGAGCAAAGTGCAACCTATCAAAAAGTTTTTCATCCCACAACTTAAGCCCGAGAAATATCGATCACTGAAAGATAACACTCTTGCAACCCAAGGGGACTGGACTAGGATTCACATTGAATCTGAAACAGTATAAAATTCTGGTGTCTTTATTTCCTGCATTTTATTTCTGCATTTACTATTATCCGGTTCTTATTTTCAGTCGATTAATTGGTAAACTAGTCAACTACTTATAAAAAAAAATTAAATAAGCAATGCAGCTCCCACCCCCCACCTCCACCCCCTTGTACTTTTAATTAGTATTAGAGCTAGTCTCACACTTTTTGCTTAACAACTTGTGAAAAAAGATCATGGCAAATAAGGTTATTGTTGGAGCACTCTTTCAAGAAGGGACATCGCAAGTTAGGCCACCGTATTTCGATGGACAATACTTTTCTCACTGTAAAGTGCATAAAATCCTATGATGTCAAAGTTTGGCGAGTTACCAAAAATGAATACTATCCACTACCAACAACTGGTTAACTACCTGCTTATCCAGAAAATATAGATGAGTATATAGACGAGCAAATGGCAGTTGTTCAAGTCAATGCTAAAGCAAGAAACTTCCTCTATAATGTTATAAGTGGAGAGGAATATGAGAAAATTTCTAGTTGTAATACAGCCAAATAAATGTGGGATAAACTGGAAGTTACTTATGAAGGAACAAGCAAAGTAAAAGAAACTCACATCAACATATTGGTTCATGACTACGAACTTTTCCAGATGAAAGAAGGAGAATCCATTGAATAAATGTTTGCGAGGGTCAGCAAAACCATTAGCAATCTAAAAGCTTTTGGTAAACCATACTCAAGTGGTGATCAAGTTCGGAAAATTCTAGGAGTCAACCTACCACTTGGCAGACAAAAGTAGTTGCACTCGAATCACAAGATCTAAATAAACTTTCTTATGATGAGCTTCGAGGAGATCTTATAGCATTCGAGAAAACTCACCTCAAGAAAACAAGCCAGGAAGAGAAGAAGAAAACAGTCGCCTTCATGGTTACAACCGAAAGGACAGAAAATGATATTGATGACGACTCTGAAGCTCTTGAAGAAGAGATTGCCATAGTATCAAGGAACATGGATGGTTTGATGAGGAGATACAAAAACACAAGAAGAGGTACGGTACCACCCAGGCGAACCAGGCAATATAATGAACAAGACAAGAATGATGAAAAATATTATGAGTGTGGAAGATATGGGCATGTTCAAGTTGAATGCCCAGATCTTAAAAGAAAGGTTTCCAGAGGATTTAACAAAAATAAATCATTTGGAAGCTAGAGTGATGAAAACAGTTCGGAACAAAAAGTGATACCAAATCTATGCTTCATGACAATCCTGGAAAACGACATGAACAAACTTTCAGGCTATGTATCAGATGATGAATCCAAAGATGATAATGAGAATTGTTTCATGGCATGAGGTAAAACAAGCGAGGTAAGATCTTATAATTGTGAAGATGTAATGAATTGCAGGATATTCTTGACCTTACTCTAAAAGAGTCTCAAAAAATGATGAATGAACTAAGGAGACTTATTAGGGAAAAGAAAGACTTGGAACTCAAGCTTGAAGTATGTGAAATTGAAAATGAGGTACTTCAAGATGAAGTTCAGGAATTACAAATGCAACTCAATGGCATGCGCAAATCCACCAGTCACAGTTCTGTCAAGTCTAACCATGCAACTTATAAGTCAACTGGAAAAGGACCAGCTAGAACAGAGTCCACTAGTGCTAACACAAGTAGAAGATCTAACAATGGATCAGCCCTTATGCGTCACTACTGTAATAAAAATGGACATAAATATTCCTTTTGTCAATTTCATAAATCTAATGTTTCAGGGTGGATTTGGAAACCCAAAAACAACCCTGATCTTAGTAAAACTAACCAACAAGGACCCAAGCAAGCTAGGGTACCTAAAAGAAAGTGATAATTATGTTCTGCAGGAACACCACAGGAAGAGCCGCAAAGGAAAATGGTACTTAGATAGTGCATGTTCCAGTCACATGACAGGTGACAAAAACCTGTTCAAAGAAGTTACAAAGATAAATGAAGGAAGTGTTAAATTTGGTGATGACTCAAGAGGGAAGATAGTCGGCACTGGCACAGTTCCATTCAATAACAACTGTGATATTACTGAAGTTTATCTTGTAGATGGATTTAACTACAATCTCCTGGGTATAAGTCAGCTACGTGATTCAGGGTACGAAGTTAAGTTCAAGAAAACAGTCTGTGCTATTGAAGATAAGACAGGTAAAATAATCCTCCCAGGAAAAAGATGAAGCTTTGAAAAACTTTGAGATATTCTGTAAAAGAGTTGAAAGAGAAAAGTAGTATCGCGATCATGGAGGAGAATTTGAAAGCAGAGCATTTGAAGACTTCTGTAATGATCAAGGATACATCCACAACTTCTCAACTCCAAGATCACCCCAACAGAATGGAGTAGTTGAGTGGAAAAATAATACTCTGCAAGATATGACGAGAACTATGATACTAGAATATTCCTTGCCTAATCACTTTTGGGCAGAAGCAGTAAGCACAGCTTGGCACATTGTCAACAGATTTCTCATAAGACCTATCTTGAAGAAAACTCCATATGAACTATGGAAAGGTAAACGACCCAACATAGGTTATTTTCATCTGTTTGGTAGCAAGTGTTTCATCCACAACAATGGTAAGGACAATTTTGAAAAATTTTGATCCAAGAAGTGATAAAGGTATTTTTCTAGGTTATTCCATAAACAGTAGATCTTTTAGAGTTTATAATAAACGCACTCTATCTATAGAAGAATCAGTACATGTTATATTTGATGAAAATAACACTACGGCCGAGAAAGGAATTATTGCAGGTGATGAAGATCTCAATCAAGAAACACCTCAGTCAAGCAAACCTCAAGAGTCAACTGACAGGCCAGACGGTGTCACAAAGTCAACTAATGAGCTTAACAACAGTCAACCATAATCACAGATGGAGTCAACTACTCATATGAGTGTAAAACGTCCAAATGAATGGAGAAGTGAACCAGAATATCCTCAAAAATTTATCATAGGAGATCCAAGTGAAGGAATGAAAACCAGGAGAGCTCTCAAGAAAAAGGCAAATATAGCACTGATCTCTCAGATTGAACCAAAGAAGATAGAGAAAGCCCTAAAAGACTCAAGCTGGATACAAGCAATGCAGGAAGAACTGGATCAATTTGACAAAAACCAAGTGTGGAAATTACTGCCTAAGCTTGTAGATGCTACTGTAATTGGAAAAAAATGGATTTTCAGAAATAAGCTCAATGAAGATGGAACTGTTGTGAGAAACAAAGCCAGATTAGTAGCTCAAGGGTACTCACAGCAGGAAGGATTCGATTATGATGAAACCTTTGCTCCAGTAGCTTGACTAGAGTCAATACGAATTCTTCTTGCATACGCATCCTTCAAAAGATTTAGACTTTTTCACATGGATGTCAAAAGTGCATTTTTAAATGGCTTCATTAATGAAGAAGTATATGTAAAACAACCTCCTGGTTTTGAAGACTCAAAGTTCCCTTACCATGTGTATAAGTTGACTAAGGCTTTGTATGGACTTAAACAAGCTCCACGAGCATGGTACGAAAGACTTAGCTCATTTCTACTTGATCACGGATTTATAAGAGGTAAAGTAGATATTACACTATTCATCAAAAGATCATCGGAAGGTAATCTTATTATTTAAGTTTACGTTGATGATATTATCTTTGTTAGTGTTAACCCTCTTTTGTGCAAGGAATTTGCTAATCTCATGTAAAGTGAGTTTGAAATGAGTATGATGGGAGAGCTCACGGTTTTCTTTAGACTTCAAATTCAACAATCTGAAGAAGGAACCTTTATATGCCAGATGAAATATACAAAGGAGCTAATTCAGAAGTTCGATATGAACAGAAGTTCGATATGAGCAGTGCTCAGGCAGAACTATCAGATCACTCTCATCACTTAGGAGAAAAAGCCCTAGGAAAAAGGCCTATGGAAGACCCCCATGTATTTCTTACCCCCAAGAAATCCAAAATAGACGTCTCTAGTACTCTAGAGTCAGACCTCAATTTCTGGGATACCCCAAACAGGGATTTCTTTGTTGCTCTGAGAGACAAGCCCATTGCTCATGGCAGAGTAGTCGACCTTGACCACATTGAGGCCCTCAGTTGCAAAGTAAAGGATCTGTTTGTCTTTCAAGGATGGTCAAAATTCCTCTCTGTACCCCCTCCCAAAGTCTATGAACCCTTACTGAGAATGTTTTATGCAAATCTTTGCTCTAGCGAGTCTGATAAGTTGGAATCTCTAATTTTAGGTAAACGCATTGTTCTTGATTGTGCCATGTTCGACTCAATTTTTCAGTTTAAGTGCTCTAGTTTCCCATGTTTTTCAAGAATACTTGGCCTGATGAATTTGAAATTTCTTTTGATCAAGCAAAACATTGTATTGCTGAGTGTCCATCTGATTTCCTCCCTAACCAGTTAGGCCCCGGTGATATTAGTTTTGAAACCCGAGTTCTAGCCCACATTGTTGCAACCACTTTTCTTCCTCGTACTGGATCATTCTCCACCTTCTCTGAACGAGATACCTTTCTTGTTTACTGTCTTGTGACCAAACTCAAGATTAAATTATCCTCTTGGGTCATAAATTTTATGATAGAAAGTGCTGATGATCCCACCAGTTTGCCCTATGGTATGGCTATCACTCACATCTTAGAAACCCACAACATCTCTATCTCGGGATACCCTTTTGTCTCTATTTCAAAATCCTAAAATTCTAGAGCGTTTGCCAGTATGGGTTATATGTGTGCAAAGGGATCCTGGGTGAAGAAACAGGAAGGTGAAGTCAAGAACGTTCAACATGATCCCAAGACCAAAGCCTCTATTTCTCATCACAGCGTAAGTGATCCTGATCTTGCTGAGAAACTGACTGCCATTGACAACAAGCTGACCATCATCAAAGAACTTCTTGCTGCCACTCAGTCCACTGTTGGGGACATCCATACAATCTCCAAGGAGACAGGGTCTGATGTTTCAAAGATGAGGGTTAAAATTCTCAGAATTGGAGAAAATGCAGTCAAAGCATTCAAGGAAGTGCATGACAGGATTGATGGGGTGAAAGTTTCAGCCAATGCCAGCTTTGAACAATTGAAGGAGGCGATTTGCAACACTCTTACTTACTTCTTGCGTCGCTAGTTGTGGAAGTTTCAAACAATTTTTTTGTGTTTTGTTGTTTTGGACTGGATAACCAGTCGTTCAATACTTTTCTTATTTCTGCTAAAACTATGCATGCCTATAATGCCTGCTTTAGTATCTATAATGATTGCCTAGGATGTGACTGTCTTTACATTGCTTGTTTTAGTATCTGTATATCCCTCTTTGCTGATGTCAAAAAGGGGGAGAAAGAACTGTACATTGCAGAAGTCGACTGAAGAACATGACAATTCGCAGAGTACTTGTTGAGGGGGAGTCGACTAAATTATGCATCATTCATTGAGGGGGATTCGACTACAGGAACCACAGGGAAGTCAACTGTTATTTATATATATGTATTATTTTTGTCATCATCAAAAGGGGGAGATTGTGAATTATAAGTTTCAATGATGAAAACTAATATATTCCATTTGGTGTAGGATTATAAGGATTAAGGATTCAAGAAGCAATACCAGTCAGAAACGGATCAAGGAAATAATCTATTGACGGACGGTCCAAAAGCAAACAAGGAAAAGAATCAATAATCAGTAATGAAAAAGGAAAAGGCAGAGATCCGGCAAGAATAATCAATCAGAGATTGACGGAAACTATTACTAGAAGGCCCCCAATCAAAGGGGAACGAGATCACTGAAAACCTATGAAGCCAGAAATCAAGGGATCCAGCGGATACGCCTCAAGTAACACAAAGATATGCCTAGCGGATGGAAAGCTTGTCAAGATCATAAATCAAGGAAGATCAACGGAAATTTGACCTTATTCTTGGAAAGAATCAATTCATGATTCCTTTCAAGGATCAACTCCCTTGGGTTTGCAATCTCTCAAGATTCTCGAAGGCCTCATGGAAAGTTTATATACAGATGTTCCGGACCTAAGAGCATACTTTGAACGAACCATCTTTACTCTTTTTGTTCTACTCCAAACAAGCATTGTAGTTTCTGTTAGATCTGCTGTGTAATTAGTGAGAGAAGAAAAAGAGATAAATACTGGTGAGGTATTGTATCAAGAAAAGAAAAGAGACATAGAGATTAAGCTGGTAGTGTAAAGCTACATCATCCATTCTGTACTCAAGAAATATTGATCACTGAAAGAGAACGCCCTTGCAACCCAAGGGGAGTGGACTAGGATTCACATTGAATCCGAACCAGTATAAAATTCTGGTGTCTTTATTTCCTGCATTTTATTTCTGCATTTACTATTATCCTATTCTTATTTTCAGTCGACTAATTGGTAAACTAGTTAACTACTTATAAAAATAATTTTAAATAAGCAACTCACCTCCCCTACCTTGTACTTTTACAATTTCTACTTTGTCTTTCATTAAGATCATCTTTGTCAAGCATTTTTCCTTTCCTTACCAGTTGCACTAGTATTATTCTCGTATGTTCTTATTCGTAGATCTCTATTACTACATGAGATATTTTCTGCTTTAGTTTTCGTATTATTTTGATGCTATTACTGCTTCTTTTTTCATGACTTCTTCACTACAATAGCTTCTTTCCTATGCTGTTATTACTGATCTAATTGTCAATGAAGTAAGTGCAATTTTTATAGATCAAAGTTCAAATCTTAAGAGAAATAAATTTTTTAGTGATTTCTTCTCATTTATTTAGCTGTACTATACTATTTGATGCTTGAAGGGGAGACTTGGCGTAACTAGTAAAGTTGCTTCCATGTGATCAGGAGGTCACGAGTTCGAGCCGTGGAAATAGCCTCTTGCAAAAATGAAGGGTAAGGCTGCGTACAATAGACCCTTGTGGTCCGGCCCTTCCCCGGACCCCGCGCATAGTGGGAGATATTAGTGCACCGGGCTACCCCTTTATACTATTTGATGCTTGTGCTGGCAATAGATTATATTACATTATTCACCTTACTGCGTAACGGGTGTCTTAATGTACTAAATAAGGTGATTTTTTCTAAAGCAGCATTCTCCTTCTATCTATCTTTAATTGAATTATGGAACTTTCTTCCCGAGCTACGAAACTCAAGAGTCTATTATTAGCAACTTTTACAACAATTTTCAAGTGGATAAGATCGGTCGAGTGGTCTGAATTGGAGATAAGATTGTACGTGTTAATGAATTAAACAAGATTCAAGCTAGGGAAATGGTTGAATTTGCCAACGATGTGAAAGGAATAGCCTTGAATCTTGAGAATGAGAATCTAGGGACTTGTGCTGGGCAATAGATAACAAAATTTGATGGAATAATAGATATTTGTGTTGATGGAAAGTAACAAGATTCAATTTTTCTAACTCCTTAACCGCAATACTTGCTCACTCGGGCACTTATATCATTATAAAAAAGTGTAAATAAGTCAAGACTTACAACTTGTATGGATGGTTTTTACCCATTGTATCGTATTGTATTTTTATTCCAAAACAATACTTGTTTTGATTGTGTATTTAAAATTGATTATATTGTATTGTTCTGGGAAAACGAAAAGCCTCATTTTTTGAAACAACCAAATCGGTGTGGTGGGATTGTTTCATATTCTTCTTTACAATTATGCCCTTACTTATTATTCCATAATTATATTTTTGCCTTTTATCCTATTTTATACTTACTCCATCCAAATATATATATATCTGTCATTCTCACTCCAAGTTGTAGTTCGTTCTTAACCTTGGAAGCAATTAAAATACCATCATTGATTTGCAAATATCTGTCACATGTTTGTTCTCAAACTATTTTTCTCTATTAGGGCTCGCATAATATTTTTACTTTAATATACAAATTTGTTTTTGTTGTTCCTATCTCCGAACTGTTTATGCTATAATTAAAATTTATGTTGATCACAATTTATTTATTAATTTGTTTGTGCTCAGCCATATGTCAAACTGGCTTATAGTAAGCCTTCGCAATTGGCACATAAATATACTTGTCCGGTGGATACCATTTAAAGAAAAAATAACTATCTTTATATTGTGGCTCCATCTTGAGCATATATTGGCATATTTATTCTTTTAGTACTTCTAGTAAGTAATCCGTGTTAAGCACATGATGTTAAACATGAAGTATCAGGCTACCTTTGGCTTTTCATCTTGTTCACAATTTATAAAATAGAAGAACTTTTCTCGAAGCCTATCTTCCTCATCAGTTAGTTATTTTTAGCGAATACTGTTTAATTTAGGGAATATTTTTTTAATATTTAAAACAATTGAGAATAATTTAGCAAACTTATCGGTTACAGTTAAGTATGATAAAATCATATCAAACGACAAAAATATTACATAACAACAACAAACGATACAATTTATTCAAACATTATATCCTCAAAAAATATAATACAGTCCAATACAGTACGATACACCATAAAATGATGGCAACAATGATCCAAACAATGACAACATTTGGCACTGAGTACTCAGCTTCAAGTCCCAACTCCTAAGCCAACTTCTCATCTCAGCTTGAATAAGTGAGATTAAATTGTAAACCTTATATTATCAGCCTAATCATTTATATACAATCATTCCCCCTCTATAAATCACAGGAAATCAAGAAATTATTCATTCCAATGGAGCAAACTCAACCACCGCCGACACCGCCGCCGCCAACTCCGTCGCCGTCGACGTCCACTTCACAGCCAACTGAACAACAACAACAACAGCTTCCACCACCATCTACGCCTCCACCACCTTCCTCCTCCTCCGCCGCCGCAACCAGTCAACTCCCCTCTACTACAACAACCACTACCTCAGTGGTACAATCACAACCACCACAAAACCTAAACCCTACCACCACAACTATCACCACTACCGCCGCCGCCGCAGCTGCAGCCGCCACATCTACTCAACAGCAAAACTCTTTAACACCCACTTTACAAAATGCTCAAACAAGACAATCCTTGAACAGGCCATGGCAACAGCCATCACCTTTTCAGCACTTCTCTTTACCTGCTCCACCACCGCCGCCGCCACCTCACTCATCATCATCATCGTCTTCGATTACTTCTTCGTCTTCTTCCGTTTCTATGCAAAACCCTAGAGGAGGTGGTGGAATGGCCATGGGAGTACCTGCTCATCACCATCCTACCTCTTTCTCCTCATTGACTCCGCCCCCGCCTTCTTTTGGGCAGCAATTTGGTCGCAATTTGCCTGATTCTTCTGCCCCCACCTCAACTGCCTCACAGGTATTATTCAATTCTTCACCTTCTTATTATTCACTTCGTTTCATTTTATGTGATATAGTTTGACTCGACTCAGAGTTTTAAGAAAGAAAGTAAAACTTTTGAAATTTATTGTCTTGAACATGTCATTAACATTTGTACGGCTATAAAAGCTTCTTAAAGTCAAATGGAAAGTTTAAACTTAAATTGTTAGTCTATATAGAAACGTGTCATGCTTTCTGGAACAGGCTAATAATGACATTGGGTGCATCCTTTTCCTATGTGTATGCAATTGCAATTAAATTATTTGCGTATTAGATGTTTTAGTTCCCGGAAAAGCAACAAGTTTGCAGTTGCAGCCTAATTTATAAACTAATCCACTAGGAGTAGGTCCTGAAGATCATTCATGATATTTAAACAAGAGAAGCTAAGCAGTAAAATTACTGAAAAAAGATTAGTGGAGCATCCAAGCCTGTGGCTTAGGGGTAGATAAAGAGAAATGAAGACCATGAAAGTTCAAAGATTAAATCCCATCAATCAAAGGCAAAAAAGCTGCACAAAGTTATTCGATGAGATGCGTGCAAACTAGTCCGAACACCACCTTACAAAAAATTAATATAAGTATCATGCTACGTCTAGAGTTCAAACAATTTGCTATAACCATATTAAATTCACATTATTGGGTAATAGAGAATCAAATTTGAGACTTCAACATGTGAAGGTGTACGGGCTGATGTAGTCAAATGGATCAAGGTACTGGATTGTGAATCCAATATAAAGTACTATCATTAGATGGGGGAAAAGAGCCTAACTATCATTAGATGGGGGAAAAGAGCCTAACATAACTAAGTTAAGAGATAATTGATTATGCCATGATGTTTGGGTCGTATATATACACATTATTCATACGGAGTTGGCTTTCAAGAAAAAATTGTTACTCTTGTCTCTCCGGTCCTTTTTATCTGTCACTTTAGCCAAAAAATTTGTTCCATACTATTTAATGTTTTAAGATAACCAAGAAGGCATTAACATATTTTTTCCAATTCTACCCTTACTACTCCAAGAAGGCATACAATCATAATTACTTATTTTTTTAACGAATAAATCATGCTAATTTAATTGAATATCCCTAATGATTGATGCAATTAAATGATTTTTAATGGGTATGTGAAAAATTTAAATGATAAACAAAAATGACCAGAGGATTACTAAATAGTAAGACAAATCAGGATGCATGATTGAAAATTGAATATCGTTGAAGACTTGAATACTTCAATTCACCTACTTCACAATTTTTCACGAAATTGCAATAATAAAGTAAGCAATTATGGAAGAAAATTAGAGAGAGATTGATGAATTTGTGAGTAAAAATGAAAGAATGAGGGGGTATTTATAGTTGAGAATAGGGAAAAAGTGTATTTATAAAAAGTTTGGGGTTAAAACAAAGTTTAGGGGCCAAATGGCTATTTTTTAAACTTTCAAACGGCTGAATATTAAAGGCCAACGGCTAGATTTAAAAAATCTGACCGTTGGCCCTTTTTTTTAAAAAAAAAATTTAAAAAAAAATAGCCGTTGGGCCCGTTTGGTCCGTTTGGCCCGGTTGAACCCGCCCAAGTCCGCCTGCCGGTCCCGGGCTCACGGGCTATTTGGTCAGGACCGGCCCGTTATGGGCTTTTGCACCACTAGAGACCGGCCCGTTTGAACCGGCCCATTTGGCCAGTTTGGCACGCGGGCCCGGGCCGGTCCCAAGCTAGGCCCGGGCCACAATACACCCTTAGTGTGGAGGTCAAAGATTAGGGTTAGAAGGCTAGTAGGTAGTCGAATGTTTCTCTTTGTCTTACTTAGTTCGCTAGCATTTGTGTTAGTATGATATCCTTTTATTCATTGATTGATATTAGTACCTAGAGTTTAACTACTTTCGTGGCTTCGGTCTTATTTTTATCTTGTCGTTATTCCTACTTGTTGCCATTACTTTCTTCATCCGTTCTCCAACCGAAGGTCTATCGGAAACGGGCTAGTCAGAAAGGAATAGGTTTGGATGCTGATATATACCGTCTTTCAGAAGCTCCGCCCTTCCAGGGTAGAGGTAAGGCTGCGTACATCTTAACTTCCCCAATCACCATTCGTGGGAAATTACTGTATTTGTTGTTGTTGTTGTTGAGTTGGGTGTTTCGATACTTCATACTTTTGTGTGCATTTACGCCCCTGTGGTCTTGCTTTAAATTCTGCATTGGATATTAACTGATTCTTATTGTCTGTAGGTGAGGCAGCCAATACAAGGAATGCATGGGATGGGAATGATGGGATCGCTTGGTTCAACTTCACAAATGCGGCCAGCAGGGGTTCCTCAGCAGCTGAGACCTGTCGCCTCTTCTCTTAGACCTCAGACGAGCATCGGTAGTCAGTCTGCTGCTACACAGGTTAGTATTTCCTTGCAAAATAGAAACATTTCTTTGTATGTCCTTTTCTACTATTTGGTTGTTTATGTTCAGATTGTGCTTGTAGATCATTATTCACATGGTTTTTGGCTGTAAAATATTGAGGTTTTTCTGTTTCTTTTTTATTTACCCTTGCAGAATTTTCAAGGCCATGGCATGTTGAGAGTTCAGCCAGTGGGATTACCTTCTTCCCAATTGCATACTATGTCTCAAAGTCCAAAGGCCCAGAATCAGCCATGGTTATCTTCAGGAGCACAAGGAAAACCCCCTTTGCCAACACCATCACTAAGGCCTCAAATTAGCCCTCAGACTTTGCATCAAAGGTCCCATATGCTTTCGCAGCATCAGCATACTGTTACTACTTCATCCTCTGCCCAACAGTCACAGCTTTCAACCTCAAGTCAATCCCAAGATCATTTGGGACAACAGATGCCCCCATCAAGGATCCCACAATCATTATCTAATCAGCCACTTGCCAGGGGGCAGGGAATGGGAGTACAGAGACCTTCATCTCATGCATTGATGCAATCCGCTACGGTCAAGCCAGGACTTCCTAGTAAGGCTACCACTTTAGAGACGGAGGAACCTTGCACTAGGATTCTAAGCAAGAGAAGCATCCAGGAGATTCTGACCCAGGTTACTGTGGACATGCTAAACTCATTGTTTCTACATTTTTGCGCATTTTCCATGATCCGCCTGATTTAAAGAGTCCTTCTTTCTTGAAGTTATTCCTGTATATACTGATTTAATTTGAAGGAGAATATATATGTTCAAAGCTTTAATGTCTTCACTAAATTGGCATGTAGCTCATAGCTGGATCACTTCATAATGTTATAATTCCTGCAAAGGATGAGGACCTTCCACCGGAAATTACTTTGCATTTTTCTTGTTTGGTTTTCTTCTAATTAGTTAGTTCTGGTCTTGGAGTCCCGTGAGATTAATGGTTTTGAAATTTGTGTTGAAGTAAGATTGTTAAAAGTCCATGTCAGTTGATAGGATGAGGTGCATTGTGTCGAGAATGCAGCAGTACTAGGTTGTCAGTGATTGGGAAGTTATAATTATTAACTAGATGATGTAGCTCCCGATAAAAAACGATTGCACTTACAGTAACTTTTTCTTCATTTTATCCTGTAGTTTAAAATTAAGTCTTATCTTTATAGTTAAAAAAAAATATGTTTTAGTTTACTTTTATCATTTTAGGTAGATATGGAGGTGGAGAAACCACTAGGGGTTTTTGCCACAGGTGAAGGTTTTGGTACGAGGTCCTGTTGGCCTCATTTTTGACAAAATAACCTCTTAAAGGTATAAGGTAGGGAAGAAAAGGAGCGCAATCTTATCGAATTTTGAGGTGTGTAAATATAACGGAAAAGGGCCAAAAATGCCCTTAACCTATTGAATTTGGCTAAAAAATACCTTCCTTCCACCTATTGGGCCATAAATGGCCTCAACCTTATTTTTTGGCTTAAAAATAACCTTAATACTAACAGTTGACTTGTTTCTCTGTCTACTTCTGTTGCTTTATGAATCCAACTTAGATTCACATGCTTCAAGTGGAAAATTGTGTAAAGTTTTAGCTGCCATTACCAAAAATAAAATTCCCAGTTTCTCTAAAGATCCTACAAACTGTTCGTCTTCTGCCTCATTTCTTTTATCCTATTCTTTTTTCTTGTAATCAAGATTGTTCACTTACCCTAATCTTATTAGCATATTCAGATTTCATAGATGGGTAGATCTTACACGTTTTTTAATTGTAGTTTCAAAATTTTCCTGTTGTAACTTATATTGTGATATCAATATCTTCTAGACCTCATTTTTTGGTACTACTGCAGAAAGATCGATTGCCTTAGATTTACCTATATGTGCCTCCTTTGGTCAACTTAGTTCTCATCTACTTTGCCACTTGCTTCTTTATTGGATTTCCGCACTTACTAGGAGAATAGAATTTGAAAATACCAACTACTGCAGTATTTGTTGAGTACTCGTATGAAGAAAAAAAAAAAAAGCAATAGTGAATAGACTACCAATATTTAGGTACCCTCAATATTCTGAGCAGAGACAAGAAGAAGAAAATTAAACAAGTAAGAAAAATCCAATGGTTGAGGAGCAGTCATCAAGCTCCTTTCGCCCAATACTTGGGTTAAATCTTTCACAACACAGCAATACTCCAAACTCCACTTATGTCGAATTATGAAGTGAAGAGGATGACCAAAGCAATTGTCAATAGAATGGCTAGAGTACGATTGGAGCAATTAGAAGAAAAAACAGAGTTTTTGATAAATGAGGAAGGCATAGGATGGAGGTTTAGTTAAAATAATCGGGTTTGGGTTTTATGGGACGGGTAACAGCATGTTAAGTTTAATTAAAATTATCTTTTGATGTGGACCACTACGGGAGCGACACGTGTATTTTTTTATAAAGCCCCACCTAGCCAACAAGTCATCTAACAGGGCATTTTTAAGTCAAAAAATAAGGTTGAGGGCATTTACGGTCCAATAGGTGGAAGGAGGGTATTTTTTAGCCAAATTCCATAGGTTAAGGGCATTTTTGGCCCTTTTCTGTAAATATAATAATAGCAGCCTTGTCATTCATAGTCATCTTGGAAAGTGAACAAAACCTTTCTTAAGATCATGTCCTCTTTGTCTCTCCCGCTCTTCGATTTTGGTATCGAGTATCTGTGTATTCTCTTTGCCTTTATGATGCAATTGCTTGACCTGCATTTGTCCTTGACAGATTGATCCATCAGAAAAATTGGATGCTGAAGTTGAAGACGTCCTTGTTGATATAGCAGAGGAATTTGTGGAATCTGTAAGTTCATGTTCTACTTGTTTCACACTGAAACATCACTTTCAATTAGATATCTCACCTGACAATCTGATAGGTTAGGAGTTGCTATATTGTAGCTTATTCTGAGAGGAACTCTGGTGGGGTCGAGGTTTGGCCTTGCTTTGATAGGATAAAGCTAGCTTTTCCGTTGTCATAGATAATGCCATCACTTTTAAGTTTTTCTATTCTGTGCAGCTTAATGTGGTAGACTCAGGGTTATTTATCTCAAAAATATGAAAGAGAAATAGGGTAAGCTCAGGTGTATAGTGGTTTCATTTATAGCTTACGTCCTGGTAAGTACAAGAAAGGCTGAAATTGCTACTTGAATTTGTAAATACTACTATTTTCTTCCTAGATTAACTCAATGAATACTAGGAAGTAGGATTATATCTGACTATTCTACATAAAGTTGTTTTCTAGTCTTGCTCGAATTTTCATGTAAGTTCTTGTTTTATTTATGAGATGTCGCTTCCCCTGCAGATTCAGTGTCTTTTTATCTCCTCCAATTGGATATTTTGCTTTGTTTTTTATTTTATGTAAATGTCAAGCAATTTTGAAGCTAATTTCATTTAGCTCTATTATGTGTACTACTATAAATCTAAAGAGGGTAGAGGAGGGACTGGGGAAAATGGGCGCAGTCTCTTTTCAAATAAGCCCTTCCATATTTGTCAGTTTCGGGTTAATTTATGCTTGAATCTCTTCAGGAGAAAAGGGATTCATGTGACATATTTATTGATATCAGTATCCAGTACTCTACGGTTTTCCTAAAAATGTTGTGGCAGGAATTTAAAAGGGAAAAA